>SNQJ01S0069519.1:22104-57804 GCA_010110895.2 Picea sitchensis
TCACCATTCACCATACAATATATACAATGTTTTTAGGTATTCCGTAGATACCAAAACCCTAATCCCTTAATCCGGGATTAATTTACAAATCAGCTAAAAATAGCAAAATCCGCTAAAAATAGCAAAAACCACCCAAAAAAAAAAAAATTGGGGCGTTGCCCCGAACGCTGAGCATAACCAGGAGGGGGCATACCTGCCCCCCCCTGGGAAACCCCTAGGAAAGCACCCGTCACACACAGCAGAGCCCTAGGTGAAGGGATCGTTAGATGCAGTTGTCGTATCTGACGCACCCACACACACACACATGCAAAGAATATAACACATACCCAACAATGGTGACAACAACAATAGTTAACCACACAACTGACGACGAAAACAAGCACGTAGTCCAAGCAACAGGCTACTATGACTCCATGCACTGGCACAAGAGAAACTATGTGAAACGTGCGTACACAACAAGGATAAAATGACTACCCGCCCGATGCATACAAGACCATGCCTACAAGCTAAGGGACAACATCCCCCTCCCGACACAATGGCCTTGACGAACAAGACTAGACCTCAAGGCACATGCACCAATGCAAGAAGGTGTTCCATCCATGCACTTAAGGAAACTTACAACGCTTGACGACACTCACACAGAATGCACCGACTCTGCCCAAGTTCTCGATCGTCGTTATCCAATAAGGCACACCATGATCCCCTCATTAGGAATCCTTCCATCCCTAGGTGATAGATGCATGAATAACCTTGGTACAACACATTCTATCTAGACCAAGGAATCTAGATAATCCAACGCGCCAGCAACTGAATATCGATAGGAAAACCACACCCATACCCCAACAACAGGTCGACGAAACGCCCGAGGACGACAACAAGGGATGACACAAGACAAAAAATGACATCGTCAATGACCCAACCATTCATCCAGTCTAAACTAGTCAATGATTACAATCTATTTTAACATTGGTTACCAATCTAAGGAGCATGTCTAAATTACAAGTATCCATTAATTCACCCTCTAATTAAACGTTAAATACAATCAAATTAGCAAGTCTAAGTGATCAATCCTAAAACTATAAACAATATATACAATCAAATTGGACAAATATGGTCAAATTAATACGAAAACTAAATCGTCAAGTCTAGTCTATGTTAATCTAGATGTTGTCGATTTAAGTAAAGGCAATCTAAACATAATAAGGGCTGATCTAAACAAGCTAATGTTGTTTGAGAATGTTGTTCTAATCAATTAATGTTGTTTTAATCAATTGAATGCAATTCTAATCAAATTTATGATGTCCTAATCAATTTAATACTCTCTTCTAATCAATTAAAAAAATGGTTGTTATTAAACATTGAACTTGTTGAGTGAAACATTTACTATCATCAAGTTAAATTGTCTTAAAAATAAATACCTCTAAGGTGAATCAATAGTCATCAGTTATTAACTACAATACAAAAACTACGTCATAAAATCGCTAGGTGATTGTCAGCTACCTAAATACCTCACGGTGATAGCCAAAGGGGGCTGGGGTAATTAAACTGAAACGCCGACAGAAAAATAGAAAGGTAGGCACACAAACATTGTCATAAAGATTCATGAAGGCGCAGGAATTCACCATAATGGATAATAAATTAGATAAATAATTCTTTCACGCCAACCACAAAAAAAAACGCTAAAAAGGAAATAACAAGCAGATAAAACACATATAAAAGGAAATAAAGGTTAAGGGTTCGATGTTGTTCAAACACAGTCCCAGAAACATTTAAAAGGATGTCAGAGGGATTACAAGGTACGTTGTCTACATGTGTGAATGCAAGTGCATTTCAGTCTTCGTCTGCACACACACAATCAACAGTCAGAGCTTAAGGTGGACGCATACCCTTCCAGACATATTGCAGGCACAATCTAGAATGTTGGTAGCCAAAAAATTACCCAATAGCAGTCCTTCGACGTTCAATTGTTTCATTTATGAAGAGGGTTGGTTCTTCTTCTCTTTGTTGAATATCATTGAGAACTCTATTTAAACACATTGCTTGAAAAGTTTTTGTTGTTACTGCTACATACTCGGCCTCTCCTAATGAGAGAATCATAATGGTTTGTTTCTTGGATTCTCATGAGATTACTCCTAAGCCATAGTGGAAAACATATCCTAAAGTGCTCTTCATATCATATAGATTTCCTGCAAAACTATTATCCATATAGACAATCAAAAATACATTATGTGTCCTTGAATATAAAATACCATATCATGGTGCTCCTACAATGTATCTCATAATTGTTTTTCCAATTATACAATGCATGTTAGTAGGTGTTTCCATAAATTTGGAAATAAATCAAACTGCAAACATGAAATATGGTCTAGTGGTAGTGAGATACGTGATAATTCCAACTAATCTCTTCAATGATGTAGGATCTACATCTAGACATTTGTCTTCCTTGTTGATTTTAGTTCTTATTGCTACAAGTGTGGGTGTTTCCTTGCAATTTTTCATTCTAAATCTTTTTAACAAATCAAATGCATATTTTGCTTGACATATGAAAATTCTATGTTCAAATCGATTTACGTTTATTTCAAGAAAAAACTTCATCAAACCCAAATTAGTGATCTCAACTCTTTTTTCAGAATGGATTTAAATTGATTCACTGATGAATCGCCTATATAAATCATATCATCAACATACAAGCGAACAATTAAAATTTGTCCATGCCTATTTACCTTTTATAAAGTGTAGGTTCCCAAATACTTCTGCTGAAACCATATCTAATCAAGTGCAAATCTATCCTACTATACCAAGCTCTTGGATCTTGTTTGAGCCCATACAGAAATTTCTTCAACCTATAGACATTTTCTTCATGTCCTCTAATCTCATATACTAGTGGCTACAAAACATAAACTCCTTCCAAAATGCCATTTAGAAATGCAGATTTCACATCTATTTCGTACACTCTCAATTTTTTTGGTTAGCTTATGCCAAAAATGCTCATACAGTGTCTAATATGGCAACAAGTAAAAATGTTTCACCAAAGTCAATTCTGGGTTGCTATGAAAACCCCTTTGCTACTAGTCTTTCCTTATATCTTTCCACTTCACCTTTTCCATTCAGTTTCATTTTATATACCCATTTTACTCCAACACATTATTTGTCTTTGAGTAATTCTACTACATACCTCGTTTCATTTCTCTCAATGGAATTTGTTTCCTCATCCATTTCCTTAACCCATTGTTCATGTTTGATTTCTTCTTCAAAAAATGTGGGTTGATAAGTGAACAATGCATAATTTGAATGAGTGCCTGAATCTTCATAAATATCTTGCAATCTTCTTAAGTTTATAGGAATTGACTTAGAATTATTACTAGATTGAGGACTCAGAACAAACATACCTGATGAGTTTGATGGTTCTCCTTGAGCTGAATTTCTTGGATTCTTCAATGGAGTATTCATGTTTGGTGACTATACTTGTGAACCTTCTTGTTCACTATGTTCTTCTTCTGCTATGTCTTTAGTGTGTGGAATTTTTGTTCAATGGTTATGGATTTATCTATCGTTTTGTCCCATGCCTCTTCTTCTTTAAAACATACATCCTTGTTGATGATCACTTTCTTGGTCACTAGATGTTATGAACCAATGTCATGCTTATTTATCTTTGTGTAAAGTGTAGGTTTCCAACTACTTCTACTAAAACCATCTCTGATCAAATTTGAATCTATCCTACTATACCAAGCTCTTGTAGATTGTTTGAGCCCATAAACAACTTTCTTCAACCTATACACTCTATCTCCATGTCCTCTAATATCATATCATGGCGGTTGTTTCACATAAACTTATAATGCCATGCTTAAAATTTGGCCTTGCTTATTTACCTTTGTGTAAAGTGTAGGTTCCCAACTACTTATGTTGAAACCATCTCTAATCAAATACGAATCTATCCTACCATACCAAGCTCTTAGAGCTTGTTTGATCCCATAAACAACTTTCTTCAACCTGTACACTTTCTCTTCATTTCCTCTGATCTCATATTCTGGTGGTTGTTTCACAAAAATGTCTTCTTCCATAATTCCATTTAGAAATTTGTATTTCACATCCATTTGGTACACCTTTCATTTTTGGGGGGAAGCCAATGCCAAAAATGCTCGTACAATGTCTAATCTTGCAAAAAGTGCAATTGTTTCCAAACATTTAATTCTGAGTTGCTATGAAAACCCCTTTGCTACTAGTCTTTCCTTGTATCTGTCCACTTCACCTTTTCCATTCAGTTTCATTTTATATACCCATTTTACTCCAATTCATTATTTGTATTTGGGTAAGTCTACTACATCCCATGTTTCATTTCTCTCAATGGAATTGGTTTCCTCATCCTTTGAATTAACCCATTGTTCATGTTTGATTTCTTCCTCAAAAAATATGGGTTGATAAGTGAAAAATGAATAATATGAATGAGCACCTGACTCTTCATAAATATCTTGAAAACTTCTTAACTTTATAGGAATTGAATTAGAATTATTACTATATTGAGGGCTTAGAATAGACATACCTGATGAGATTGATGTTTCTCCTTGAGTTGAATTTCTTGGAGTCCTCAATGGAGTATTCTTGTCTGGTGACTATACTTGTGAACCTTTTTGTTCACTATGTTCTTCTTATTCTATGTCTTTAGTGTGTGTAATTTTTGTTCAATGGTTATGGATTTATTTATTGTTTTTTTTCCATGCCTCTTCTTATTTAAAATCTACATATATGTTGATGATCCCTTTCTTGGTCATTGGACGTTATGAGCCAATGCTTTGAGAATGATAAAAGACAATGAATAACAGTCCATTTCGAGGGGGAAACCTCCATTTACAATATATGCAATGTACAAGATGAGATGAGATGATCCTAAGACTAGGTCTCCTTGGTATATATATAGGAGACAAAGGGTACAATTATAATGAAAGGGTACAATGAAGGGTTCTATCCTACATAAAAATATAATACTAAAAATGTAATAATTCAATATCTAAGGTTTAATAATGGGTTTTATTCTTAACATGGGGCTTTGTTTATGGCTTAACATGCCCCTCCCTTTCAAACAAGTGTTTTCCTCAATACTTGACTAACTGCATATGTTTCTACATAAAGAGCTCATCTTCCCATGTCACCTCTTCCACTGGTAGGTTATTCCATTTGACGAGGTACTCAATAAGTTTTCTATTTCGTAGCTACTTAATCCTTGTTTCAAGTATTGTTTCTGGTTCTAGTATGATTTTCCCTTCTTCATTAATCTCTAGTAAAATAATCTAGACCAGGATCTTGTCATTGATTACCTTCTTTAAGAAAGAAACATGGAAGACTAGATGTACATGTGAAGATGGAGGAAACTCCAATTTGTAAGCCATACTTCCAATCTTTTGCAACACCTTATAGGGGGCATAATATTTGGAAGACAATTTTTTGTCCTTCTTTTGTTGCTTGAGGGCCATCTGTTTATATGGTTGTAGCTTCAAAAATACCTTATTCACGACTTAAAACTCCCTTTCATTGCGATGTTAATTTGCTTGTTATTTCACCATATTTTGTGCCATAACCAAGTTGTCCTTCAATAGTTTGAGAACCTCTTGTTGGTGCCCTATTTGGTCCTCCACTTCTTGAACCTTTTTAGTCCCTTTCAAGGATGATGTGATGGATGGAGAATGATATCCATAAAGCATTCAACAACTCAATTATTCTAACAGAGGATGAACACCTTCAGTAACCACTCACACAACTAGATCAATGATCAACACACCAATGTTTTGATGTGGTAAAACCCCTATGGGGAAACATCCACAACCCCAAACAACACGACCACTTGGAGCAGTTTATTAATGCAAAAAAAAAGATTACAGAGATATATTACAAGAGATTTTCTCACAATCGATCATCAAAAAATGACCCTCCATGCTCTTTAAATAGATATCATGGATCAATTGAGTGTTAAGCCACAAATAAATGGTTGTTAATATCGAGGAGAATATGAACCGTCAGATCGTGATCGTCGGATTTCCTAACTAAAAATGCATACTAATGAATACTAAATAAACACACTAAGAAACACACTTTTACCTAATGACACATTAGACCAAGTAGATCTTAACTAACTCCTAACTGTCTAAATATCCTAACATCCCCCCTTAAGAACAACTAGGGATATGATTCGAGGATTTACAATAGTGACACAATAGGAGAAGGAAGGAGGCATTAGAGCCTATCCCCCCTTGATGACAACTTCCTGAACTCTTAACATAGATCGAAGTTTGGAAAACTTCACTTCTGTAAGAGACTTTGTGAAAATGTCTGCAACTTGATCTTCTGTAGGGAAAAAGAGCACTTCAATAACTTGATCATGAATGAGATTTTTGATGAAGTGCATGTGTAGCTAGATGTGTTTGTTGCGTTGATGTTGAACTGGGCATTTGGTGAGCTTGATGGCACTCTTATTGTTGCACCAAGGGCTGATTGGACATTGTTGTTGGAATACAAACTCTGAAAGAATCGGTCGAAGCCATAAGGATTCCTCACTTGCATTTACCGATGTTGGGTACTCTGCTTATGCTGAAGAAAGTGCAATAGCATGTTGGTTCTTACAGGATCAAGTGGCAGGTCTTGCACCAAGGATGAAAACATAACCTGCAGTAGACTTCCAATCATCAGGGTCATCAACCCAATATGAATCAGTGAAACCAACCAATAAAGGAGCCCCCCTGAACTATAATGTATCTCGAACTGAAATGTACCATGGACATAGAAAAGTATCCTTTTAGCTGCTTTCTAATGGCTTTTACGGGGTGTTTTCATATACCAGGAAACATGACCAACAACAAAGGAAAGATCAGGAAGGGTATGAGTCAAGTATAAGAGGCTACCAACTAACTTAAGGTACAAGGTGGCATCAACTTCAGGATAAGTACAGGTGGCATCAATCTTGACTCCAGACTAGAAGGGAGAAGTGGCTAGTTTACAATCTTCCATGTGAAACTGATGAAGAATGTCACAAGCATACTTAGATTGGGAAAGGAAAATTCCTCCATTGGTTTGCAAAACTTGGAGGCCAAGGAAATAGTGCAAAAAGCCTAAGTCTTTCATTTCAAATTTCTTCTTAAAGATGGTTTTCACATGGTTTGAAATTTTTGAGTCACTACCAGTAAGGATAAGGTCATCAACATAAAGGACAAGGATTATGAGATGAATTCCTACTTTCTTGGTATAGACATTAGGATCATAATGGAATCTAGAGAATCCAGTGGCAATAAGAAAGTTTTCCAATTTGGCATACCAATCTTGGGGAGCTTTCTTAAGACCATAAAGATATTTTTTAAGGCGACAAACAAGGATAGAGTCATTTTGGACATAGCTAGGAGGTTGTTCCATGTATATTTCTTCTTGCAAATATCCATGCAAGAAGGTGGATTTAACATCCATCTGATGGACCTCCCATTTTTGTGAGGCAACAAGGGAAAGAACAAGGCAAATGGAATTCATTTTGGATATAAGGGAAAAGGTTTCATTATAGTCAATTCCTTCAACTTGGGAATATCCTTTAACAAGTAACCAAGCCTTGTGTCTTTAAACACTTCCATCTGATGCATACTTAGTTATGTAGACCCAATTACATCTGAAAATTTTTCTTCCTTTTGGAAGAGGTACAAGATCCCAAGTATAGTTTCCCATTAAAGAACGATACTCTTCATTCATTGTTGTATCCCAATCTGGATGACTTGAAGCTTCTGGAAATGTCTTTGGATCATGAGTCTCTGAAACTTGAGCCAAAAGAGAAGAGTCTTGCTGGAACTTTGAACGTCTCTGATGTTGATTTGAAGGATCACCAACAATATCACCAGTTACTTCTTGTGTTGAATGGACCCATCTAGGAAACGATGGCGCTGGAGCTGGTTTAGGTTGAAAGGAATCATTTGGAGGAAGGTGAGAAGTCGGAGGTGTATTTTCATCCTCACTATCATCATTTGAAGAAGAAACCAGAAAATAAGAAGGCACAAACGTCGAAGATGGCTCGCAGGCCAAAGAAGGAACAAACGATGAATTAGGCTTGCAAGCCAAAATATTTTCATCAAATGTAACATCTCTTCTAATAATAATTTCATTACAATGTGGTTGAAGAAGTTTATAAACTTCTACATCTTCAGAATAACCAACAAATATACACTTCACACTTTTAGGATGCAATGCTTTCCTTTTCTCATAAGGAACGTGAGCCCGTGTTATATTGTCATATACACAGAAGTGACTTACATCTGGTTTAATTTTAGGCCAATCTTCTTCTGGTGTTATATTTTTAAAAGCCTTTGTGGAAGTGTGGTTTACTATGTAATTTGCATTGTTGATGGCTTTCATCCAATACTTTAGACTTAATCCCTTAGATTAGACCATACAATTAACCATTTATTTTAATGTGCGGTTCTTTCTCTCAGCAACACCATTTTGTTGTGGTGTATATGGAACAATTTGTTTCATTTGGATGCCATGTGTAGTGAAGTAACTTGCAAAATTATTGTTCACATATTCACCTCCATTATCTGTTCTTAGCCTTTGAATTTGATATCCAGATTTATTTTCTACAAGGGCCTTATAGGCCAAAAACTTGTCAAAAACTTCACTCTTAAGTTTTAATAAGTAAACCCAAGTACGTTTGGAAAAGTCATCAATGAAAGTTAAGAAATAATTGCACCTAGAAAAATAAGGAGAAGAAAGTGGACCACACAAATCAATGTGAACAAGCTACAAAGGGCCCGAGGCATGCCAAGAGGCACATTTGTCAAAAATGTCTCGATGATGTTTGTCGAGAACACAACCGGCACAAACACCATCTCTGCATGAAACAGGAGGAAGATCAGTCACCATCTATTGATTACATAGTTGCTGCAATGAGCGGTAGTTTAGATGACCAAACCACTCATGCCAAAGTTTTTTCAAGTCATCGCTATGCGAAACAAAAACTGATGAAAAAGATGATGACCCAAGTTGCCAAATTTGTACAACCTGGTAATATCATCAGCAATTCCGGTTGCAAGAACATGCTTAGGATCTTTTAGATCCTTTATTACAACTTGGTTAGGTGAAAACTCAACGGTTTTACCTTCACCTAAATGAGTGAATTGATATACTCATAGAAGGTTACAAGAAAGACTTGGAACACATAATACATCAATGAAATGACCATTTTCTACTTGAACTATTCCATATCCTACAACACTAAGAGATCTATCATCACCAAGAAATGTTTTCTTGGTGTTACATTCATTTAGAGAAGAAAATATGTCTTTATCCTTAAATCAATAAGCCACTCATCAGAAGAAGAAGAAGAATCAATATTGATGTTGTGATTCTTCATCGTTTCTTCTAAAGCTTCCATCTTCTTGAAAAATTTGGACTCATCATGACCATCTTTATCACAAAATTTGTAATGTTTTTCAGTCTTCTTATTTTTATATTTTGCTTATTTGTCACCATTAGGTGCGGAAGTTGTATGAGTGGGTTTGGGAGCCTTATGTTGATTTTTTTTTTGGCTAGGATGTTGCTTCTTGGGATTCTTGGTTTTATCTTTCTGATGGACGACTAAGTCTTTGTTGGAGTTAACTACAATGTTGATCACTCCAAGTTGTACAAGATTATCTTTCTCTCTAATCAAAGCATGACCAAAGTTATCAAGAGTGGATTTTTGATAAGTTGTCCCTAGAGCCTCTTACATGGCATAAAATGTAGACACAAACACATAATATGGACTACCTAGCTTAGAAAGAATAAGATAGATGCAACAATCTTCTTCTATATTTATCTTACATTCTTCACATAAAATTCTGAGTGTTTTAAAATTAGACAGATAGTCTTCAATGCAAGAAACATCACTTGGACTTAAAGTCAGTACTTGATTTTCTAACTGTTGTGCTTGAATAATATTGTGTTTACCAAACACAGATTCAATATTTTCTCAAGCTTCTTTGGGTTTATCAATTTGTTGAAGGTGGAACCTTAAATCAGAAGAGATGGACACTCTGATCAGTCCACATCTTTCATCATTCCTATTATCCCATTTGAAATTCTTATCAACATCAGTAGGTTTTGTTTCCTTTCCCAATGTAATCTGTTACAAACCTTTACTTCTTAATAAATTCTCCACATGGGATTTCCATTGGAAGTAGTTGGTGTTCGTAATAAAAATATTACTTGAAGAAACCATATTAAATATGTAGATAATATGGATTTAAAAACTAAAACTGATGATCTAGATGGAAATATATCGAACAATTAGGTGGTTTTAAAAAAAATGGCACTGAAAATGGACTTCGGATGTGAAAATTATTCCCTTTAAAAAAAAGGCATAAATGATAATCAAAGGACCAAGTTATGGTGGAAGTTGCTTTATGAAGTGACCCAATTTTATAAAAAGAAGTGGGGTTCAATTTTACAATGAAGTTACTTTATAAAAGAAAAGATGCATGCAAAATAAATAACTCTAAAATATTAAAGCTACTTATAGTGAATCACTTTTATACTTGAAGTGAAATACACTTTAAAATGGAGCATGAACTTTTTTAAAAAATGGTAACAAAAAGAGAGATTTGAACTCAAGACCTCTTACTTAATAAGGAAACTTTTAACCAAATGGACTAGCAAAACATATTGTATTGTTTAGAAAGAGGATTGTTGTTGTTGTTGTTGTTGAAGACAGCCTTGGAGAACATGCTAAAAAAAACCATTTTCACACAAGAAAAAAATTTCTCTTCTCAATGACAACAAGGTTTAGATCTCGGTTAGCTTACCCATAAAATGCATATTTTCCTATCTTTTTTTGATTTTATGAGATCACACAAGGCATGGGGAAAAGAGAATACATGGATATAATAGAGTAGAAACCCAGAAACAAACAAAATAAAACCGAAATAAAACTGAAAAAATACTCTGCAAAAAAATTAAAAAGGGCATATTCAGGCTTTATACCTCTGGATCTAGCTAAAATGGTCATATCCTGGGAAAATGGAAACATTTTCGAGTGAAATGAAAATCATTCCTAAATTAAATAAGCGCTCTAGACGCAATGGAATGGTCCTGTCATCCCAGAAATGTACGAAAATGTTAGAAAATGGAGATGAGGCAACTCGGCTTCATGATCTCGATCTACAACAAGAGTGGATCTTCATACAGGATCTGATACCATGTTCGATAACACAGGTATTCCAACAAAGGAAGAACACCTTCAATAACCACTCACACAACCATATCAAAGATAAACAGACCGATGTTTTGACATGGTAAAACCCCTATGGGGAAACATCCACGGCCCCAACCAATGTGGCCACTTGGAGCAGTTTATTAATGCAAAATAAAAAGTTTATAGAGATATTTTACAAGAGAGTTTCTCACAATAGATCAACGGAAAATGAACCTTCATGCGTTTTAAACAGAGATCATGGAGCAATCAGGTGTTAAACCACAGATCAATGGTCATTAATATTGAGAAGAATATGAACTGTCAGATCACTCTATGTCGGGAACATATCGTGACCATCGAATTTTCTAACTACAAATGCATACTAAAGAAACACACTTTTATCTAACAACACATTAGACCAAGTAGATCTTAACGAACTCCTAAGTGTCTAAATATCCTAACATAAAGTGCAATAGATGGGGTCATTTTTTATGAAGTGTGGAAGGATGTGTTGTACCACCATTCTGCCAAGGGAAGCCACTTGACCCATTGTTTATGTTTATTAGATGCAAAGAAATGAATATATCCTTCTAGACGTTTATTCACAATCTCATTTTTCCCATTAGATTGAGGATAGTAGGATGACTAGTGAGTCAATTGAGTACCCAAACAAGACAATAATTCAATCTAAATTTTTCTAGTGAAAATTGGATCTTTGTCACTTACAATAATATTTGGGACTCCATGTAGCTTTTGAACTATTTTCATGAATGTTGTGGCTACTGTAATTTCTTTAAAAGGATGAGAAAGAGAGAAAAATGGGTATACTTTGTCAGTCAATCCACTATTACCATGGTGATAGTATTTCCTTCAGATTTGGGTAAACCTGCAAGAATCCATTGAAACTTCTTCCCAACGTTGACTTGGTATAGCTAATGGTTGTAGGAGACCTGGAATCTTGATTATCTCTCCCTTCTTCTACTGGAAAACCACACATTCATACACAAAATTTTGAACATTAGTTTTAATACCTTCCCAAAAAAAATCCTTCTTGATCCTCTGGTAACTTTTCAAGATCCTTGAAAGTCCTCCTATAGGAGAAGTGTGAAATTCTAGAAGGACCTTCTATTTGAGTAGGTAATTCTTACATAAATATAGGCAATCTTGATACCATAGAAAATCATTCTTCCATACAAATTTATCTAATGCACAAGGGTCCTCAAATTGTCTTCCTATTAGGTAAGGGCACCATTTCTTAAATGCGTGTAGTATGGGAAAATTGTTTTTTTCATAAATGGGTTTGAGTGAGTTATTCCTTTTAATTTGGACACTTTCAAAGGCAAGGGGAATTCCTTCTTGCATTAAAACTGCACTAATTCCACGGACTGAGGTATCACACTCTGGAATAAATGATTTTGTGAAGTCAGTTGTGGCTAGTACATGAGTTGTACACATAGCTTCCTTATGTTTTTCAAAATATTTGGTTTCTTATTTAGTGCAAGAAAATGATTCCTTATTTAATAGTGTTGTTATCGGTGTCACTATTTGACCATATCTCTTGAAAAACTTGCGGTAATAGCCTATCAACCATAAGAATATTCAAATGTTCTTCAAGGTTTTAAGAATTGGCCATTCCCTCATAGCTTTAATTTTGTTAGGGTCCATTTTCACACCTTCATGAGATACAATATCACCCAAATATTCCACTTCTTGAACCCAAAAGGCACACTTGGAAGGATTTGCATAAAAAAAATTCTCTTCCAAAGGTTGTAATACTCTATCAACATGTTGTACATGCTCTTCCCAATATTTGTTGTAGATTAGCATGTCATAAAAAAATACTAACACAAATTTTCTAAGGGTTTGAAAATAGAATTCATCAATATTTGAAATGTTGAAGGGGCATTAGTAAGTCCAAATGGCATAAAAAAAAACCCATGATGACCTTCATGTGGTTTAAAGGATATTTTTGGAATTTTGTTATTCCCTCATTCTGATTTGATGATATCCTAAACAAAGATCCAACTTAGTAAGGAAAATTGTTCCATGCAATTCATCTAATAATTCATCAATGACAGGAATACAAAACTTATCTTTGATGGTCATTTTGTTGACCTATCTATAAACTGGACACATTTTCCATGAACCATCCTTCTTCATAACCATCACTACCAGTGAAGAGAAAGAACTTTGTCTAGGTTGAATGATGATTGCATCTAACATTTCTTGGATCATATGCTCAATGTCACTCTTCTATGTATATAGATACATGTAAGGCTTAATGTTAGGTGGTACACTTCTTGGTTGCAAATGAATAGCATGTTCATGATCTCGCACAGGAGGAATATACCCTTAGGCATCCATCTAAATACTTTGGAATGGTTGTTGATAACTATTTGGAGTCCATGATGTCCCTTTTTGAGTAATTTTTTCATGTTGTTAGAGCTTGTCGCCTTATAGGGTCTCCCTTGGATACCTCTAAGTTCAATTTCCTTTCCTTTTCAGGAAACTCTCATCAAAAGATCTTCAAAATTAAGGGTCATTGTTCCTAATTATTGTAACCATTGGATCCCTAATACAACATCAGTACCACTCATTTGGATGGAAATCATGGGACTATCCAATAAATAATCCCCCATATTGAGATTAATACTATGGCACTTCCTAGAACAATTTATGGTACCTCCATCTACAACCATTACTTGAAACTTTGATGCTATAAATACAAAGAAATTGAGATATTTTGTTAATTTTTAATTGATTAAGTTATGGGTACTACCAGAATCAATCAACATTGTTACCTTTTTATTTTTGATGTATCCTTGTATATTGATGGTTTGTGGAGTACTGATGTTGGCCAATGCATGACAAGATATCGTTGGAGTAGTCTCTACTAGATCTAGATCTTTTGATGGTTCTAATTCTTGATTTTATTCCTCTTCACAGTTTATGTATAATATTTTCTTCTCACTAGATTTATGCCCCTTTTTGTACTTGTTATCACAATTGAAACATATTCCCTTTACTCTTCTTTCATACATTTGTTGAGGTGTCAACCTTGTCAATTGAGTGAGTTTAGGAAAGGGAATATGGTGATCTCTATAGTTGTTAGTGGCCACCCTTCTAGTAGCCATATTATTTTTTCACTTTCCTTGCCATACTGAAAGCTTGCTCTAGGTATTTAGGTTTGAAAATACATGCCTCATGTTGAATGTTATCATTTAAATTTCCCATAAAGATACCTAACAAATTATCCTTAGGAATGTTATTTACCATGACACTAAGCTTTTGGAATTGTTGAATGTGATCTTTAATTGGACCTTTTTGCTGAAGATTTATCAATTGACTAAAGAATATGTTTCTCTTAATTCCACGTTATGTGATATCAATTCATCTATTAAAATGGACCAAGAGAAAATAGAATTATTTTTTATTTTACAAAGCCATTGATACCAAAAAAATTGATAATTTTTTAAATACAAGGATGCAATAGGTACCTTTTGTAACCTTGGCACTTGGTGTAGATCAAAGTGTGAAATTGCAGTGAAACCTGCACACAAAATCTAGCTAGAAACAATGAACTACAAACTTGCAAGGTTGAGATAAGAAGATAAGAATTGGAGAAAAGAATGAAAATAATTGTATTCCACACAATGAGAGAACGAAAAATTACAATTGATATACTCTACATGGATAAACTAATTTTCCATTGTAGTGATCTATGGATATATGGACACACACTGACGGAAACGAGAGTGAACTACCATCTAGTCCTACTTAACTACCCATGCATTAATCAATTAATTGTCTCACATGAGTGGAGTGGAGATAATCTCATGCATGCACATGTGGTGCACCCTCCTAGCCTCATGCACATCAATTGTTTCCTCCTGGTGATGATCCCAAGGTGAGTGTGCCTTCCTGGTAATGATCCAAAGGTGATTGTTCCCTCTTGGTGATGATCATGTCAGTCAATTTTATTGCATGAATTTTGTTACATTTAATTCATCAATCTAGGGGCTTGTAGGCTTGTGAGATACCGACAAAAAATATGTAGGAGTAGGAAACTAACTCTAAACTAAGAAATATTAATCAAAATGCTTTGCTTGACAAGAAATTTCCAAGAATTAGAGTCAAGAATACAAGTGCTCTCTTACAATAATAAGTTAGCTACTTCATGGCTTGAATAATTCTTGTAGCTTGATCAAACTGAGAATAAAAACTTGCAGAAATGAAATGCTACAAAGTTCAACTGAGTTCAATGGATTTATATTTCAAATTTTAACCCCATTCCTTTGGTTGAAAAGAAATATCATCAACTGGTTTTGTGATCACTAAAGAAACTCAGCCTTCAATTCCCAACTATGTAGGGAAACCCATACTTGCATAAATGAAAGAGCAGAAATGAATGAACAATAACTGAAATGAAAAATTAATGAAATGACATCACACAACAGAAAGAAAATTAATTAGGAAGCATATACCGAAGAGAGGGGGCCATGCCTCTCTTGTCATATACTGCCAAGGAGGAATACAATAGAGAACTCTTGATGTGCAACAAAAAGCTCTTTATTCCAGTATCAAAATTATTACAATGATCCTTCTCTTCCTCTTCTTCAACTCTCTAATTATTTAACAATTGAACTCTGAACTATTGAACTATGAAGCTATGATATCCTCTCATATTTATACATATCAAAATGAGATCAGATCCTAAACAAGTGGATCTCATAACCAACAAATCCTAGATCTTAAACATGTGTATCTCCTCCACCAAATCTTGTATTTGATCTAAGATAATTTGAATAGGATAATACAAAATATTTCATGAGATCCATATTCCCAAATTCGTGGGTATGAGCAACTTGGTCAAAACCACTTAGCTTTAGAATTTTAAGCTAGAGTGACTAATATTTGGAAATCTCAATAATACACCATTGTTCTATACTTTTTGTATATTTTCCTCATGATTCACCTAAATGACACTATTCGGGACAAAACCCATATTTTATATTTTTAAGATTCCCCTTCATGTAGTAGGAAATGACATAGAAACTTTGACTAGTAGAACTGCCAATTAGCTGCAAAATTGCCAAAACAATTGTTGAACTTCATAAGTAAGTTAGGAAACCATAATATCTACTCTAAGTAATCACCAAATCATGGTAAATTTACCATTTTAGTGTACATATTACATGTGAAGCTCATGTAGGGTGAAAATGAACAATTATGGAAATATGGTTAATGAAGTGAATGAAAATGGAAGGGAAAAATAGGTGAAAGAATGGCTAATGGCATCATAAAATATGGAAATTATGAGGCCCAATAGATCCCAAGGTGAGCATACAAAAATTGGTGATATTACCAAGGTTTCCATCCAAGACTTGACTCCACTAGTCTAACTAAAGTACAATTGAGTAATGATTGAAGAGGATGTGGCACCCTCATTTAAGGGGGAATATCTCAAAAAAAGGGTTCCCTCGACATAGAATAATAATCCTAGGAAAATGAATACTAGGTGGGTGTGTAATATCTCTAAAACCCCCTTGAACACTACTAGGGAGTACACAATGAATGGGTCCCGACAAGAAGCCATGTTAGGCACACATTTTACAATGCATCTAAGAAAAAGAGAACATTGAAAAAGAGGTAAGAGGGAGAACCTTCATTTACAATGCATCTAAGAAAAGAAAGACAGAAAGAGGTAAGAGGGAGAACTCTTTATGGGAACACCCCCTCAAGACCCCCACCCCCAAAAATATAATGCCTGTTGAAAAGGAAATAAATTTGCTAGGAAGTTGTGTCCTTCACCCCAAGGAGGTCCCACATAAAGTGGAATTTCTTCTTGGTGAAGGTTTTGGTGAAGATGTCGGCAATATTTATAATGAAGGATAGTATTGTAAGTCGATGATCCTATCATGAGTCAACTCTCTTATGTAATTCATGTGGATATCAATGTGTTTTTTTTCTCTTCCATTGCACTGGATCTCTGCAAAAAATCATTATGCTCTAATTGTCACACCAGATGAGAGTCAGACTGATGAAATATGATACCAAGCTTGGTGAGGAATTTCTTTAACCATAGAGCCTGAATGGAAATGTTGGTCACTCCTATGTACTTGGCCTCTGCTGATGATAAATAAATTTTTGATTTCTTTTTACTCAACGAACAAATGGGACCAGATCCTAAACTAAGAACTTACCTTGAAATGGACTTGTGATCTTTGATATCGCCAGCCTAATCTGAATTTGTATCATGAATAAGATACAATGTACAACCTATTGCATAATGAATCACATGACTGGTAGTACCCTTTACATATCAGATGATGTGCTTGTAATATTTCTAGTGTAGCTCATGCAGCTCCTTCATGTACCTAGAAACTTCTCCCACTGGATATGAGATATTTGGACGAGAGTGAATTATATAAAGGAGGTTCCCCACTAGTTGTTGATTTCTAATGAAATTCACCAATGGTGTATCCATACCAGTCTCGAGCCTAACCCCTGATAAGAAATATGTGGCTATTGGTTTATAGTCAATCATGTTGAACATGAACAAAATATATCTAACATACTTTTCCTGAGAGAATTTGATTCCTGAATCATCCTAGATGATTTCAAGACCAAGGAAGAAGTGTAATGGACCCATGTTAGACATTGAAAACCTTTCATGTAAGGAGTTATTTACTGCAGAAATGACTAAGTCTGAACTACTCGTGATTAATAGATGATATACATATAACATTAAAATCAATAGAGGGTCATAATTTCTCAACATATAAACATTGGGATTGTTGGCACAGGGGAAGACCCAGGGTTCAACGTGTCAACAATGCGCCAACAAAACCATAACTACTGGCCCTTTCGGAAACACCTGCGAAGCAGATGAAGTCTCACCCGAGGTAGAGGCAAGGGGGGTTGCAGGACTCAAGTGTCTACAACCTAGCTGGGACATAGATATGTGATCATAATACTTAACATAGAACTTAGAAATTAATAGTCATTAGTATTTAACCCTTATTCACATCGCAAGTTAAACCCTTGATTACAAAACAACACAGTATTAAACAAGATCTAAGTACATCTAACCATTCAGTACATAACATTCAAGGAGATCTAACATTCATTCATACCTAAAGCACTAAGCATTAGTAGATCTATCTATTACACATCAAGATGAGTGCACTAAGTAGATAAATACATAACCAACATAAACAACAAATAAAAAAGCACATTGACATAGGATATACGTGGCTCACCCCAGTGTGGGGCTACGTCCACCAACTCTTCTTCTCTTCTTTATTTGTCTCCTTCAATCTTCTTACTAGCACAGAGCCACCAAGACAACTCCGTATAAAACAGGAGATCTGCACGCACCTCGCCAGATCCTACTTCCCCGAGTTAGGTCCAAGCACAAATCCTTTACATAGTCTATGCTCAAATCACTTACAAAACACTTGCACTTATCTTTGCAAGCCTTAACACATCTTCTTGCACATAGCTAGCATTATCACTAATCCATCAGCCTACTAGGTCTCCTTCTTACATCGCCTAGCTACTTATTTATACATTACAAAAAGGGTCCTAAACATGGGTTGACATCCCATACCCATTACATAAGCCCTAAAACCCAAAAAGCCTGCAAAAAGGGGGAGATCCCACGATCTCCACTTCGCATGGGTGCTTCGTCTTCAACGAGCCTGTCGAAGTCTCAAAAATGGTCAAACATGAACAACGTTTCCACAAAACTTGGTCGAGGGCCAACAAGCCCCCAACACTCACCTGTGACTCGTCTCAAGTCACTCTGATCTAGGAAACATTGCTTCTAAGGCCTTGATCTTATCTCGATCTACCTCGACTTGCTACTTCGCTAGATCCTCTTGCTCGACAAATTCCTGAATGACTTGCTCGGTGATAGGCCCTTCCAAGTGCTATTTCACTACTGCAACCACCTGTTCTAGCTATGATCCTTGTCCCTCGATTTATTCAAAGAGGGTGTAGGCTTCGTCCTGCACTGGCTAGAGTCATTGTGTCACCTCCATCACTTTGCTTTTGATAGCAGTGAACTGCTGTTGAATTGCGTGTTGCTCCTATGATCTCTTCATCTTCTCAACGACCGTAAGATTCTTCAGTTGCGCTTACACTATAGATGCTTGTTGCTTCACCTCCTAGAGTTGTGCCTCTAATATCCTCAGCTCCGGGTCTTCTGCAAGGCGCTCATAGGTATGCACACTTCGGTTACTTAATTTCTTGCATTTTGATGCTAACGCCTTGATTCTTTCTACTGCGCTCCTAGCAGTTTCTTCCCTTTGATCTTGCACTTCTTGTAGAGTGCTCAACACTGCTTGCAGTTCTAACTCTAGTAATATTGCTTGAAGCTGTTGAATGGCTTCAGCAAGCTTCCCCACTTGGATTTGAGCTGTCTCTTCTTCCATCTGAGCCAATCCTGGCACAGAGTGAAGTGCTCTAGTTACTGCTTCTCTAACCCCAATCTGCTCCACAAGCAGTTGTCCTTTTTCTTTTTGGATCTGCTCTCTGTCCTCTTCAAACTTCGCCCAAAGGTCATCTTTCTCTTGTTGTGCAACCTAATGTTTATCTAGGGATTCCTCCTTTTCTTGCTTGAAGGCCTCTGTAGCCTGCTCCTTTTCTTCATGTACACGTCGAAGGCGAGCCTTTGTCGCATCTGCTAATCTATGTAGTTAGGTGGGCTCATCCTCCAACTCTACATCTTCTGACGATGACGACATAGTAGACACTGTGCAGATCAAATAGAGAGCTTGGTGTACCCCCTTCATCTCTGCCTTGATTTTGTCAACTCGATCCTGGTGACCACCGGACTTTCGATGAGGTTGGGGTCAGATATTTCTACATCTCCAACTGCTACAAAAAACTTGCACTTAGCTCTGCAAGCCTTAACACATCTTCTTTCACATAGCTAAGATTAGCACTAATCCATTGGCCTACTAGGTATCCTTCTTACATGGGAAAACCCATGGGCTAACATCCCATACCCGTTACATAAACCCTAAAACCCAAAAATCCCACAAAAAGGGTGAGATCCCACGATCTCCGCTTCGCCTAGGCGCTCCGTCTTCAACCAGCCTGTCGAAGTCTAAAAAATGGTCAAACATGACCAATGTTTCCACAAAACTTGGTCGAGGTCCAACAAGGATCTAATTTACAATGAATAAAATTTTGAGAATGTAAGTAAGAATCCATTTTATCATACCATGCTCTAGGAGCCTTCCTAACGTCGTAGAGTGACTTTTTGAGTCAACAAACTAGAGAGGAATTTTGTATGTACCCTTGTGGCTACTCCATGTATATCTCTTCTTTGATATCATCATGAATAAAGGAATTATGCATGTCCATGTGGTAAACATCACATCTCCTTATTGTTGCAATGTCTAGGGATAACTGTATGGAATCCATATTTTCTACTAGAGCAAATGTCTCATCATAATCAATCCCACGAACTTGTTGAAAGAATTTCACCAACAATATTTATTTTTATTAGATCATGATACCATTTGTCTCTTTCTTCATCCTATATACCCATCTGCACCTGACAAACTCCCTATTTGAAGGAAGTTGATCCAAGTCCCAAGTATGGTTCTCAATGAGGGAGTTGTACTCCTTGTTCATAGTTGTTTCCCAGTTGGGATTCCCTTTAGACTCTACATAGGTTTGAGGGTATGAGGATAGAACAATGTAGGAGTGCATGGGCATTATTGGTTTCATGGTTGTCAATGCATTTGGAGCCTCCTCAAATTTCTGATCTCATCCTCCTTTGATATGTTGGGATCCCCCACAAGATCAGTTGTTTCCTGTAGGGTGGAATATATATGTTTGGGTCTTAGATATGGATCTTTACATGCATTCTCATGATATTCCAAATATTATTTATAAATCATATCTGAAATCTTTTCTGAGTGGCAGGATGCACCATCTCGAATATAGAGGAAGCAAAAACAATTATGCATGTTGTTCTGAAGATGCATGTAATGGACTTTCTTTGAATCAAACACTCCTTTCAATGATTAAATTTTCTATTGAAGGTTCTATAAAACTATATCTCTTTACACCCTCAGGATAACCCACAAATATGCAGTATATGATTTGAGTCTCTAAATCCCTCCTCTTCTCTAAAGGTACACAATCCCATGCATGTGATACAAAAATGTGGAAGTGTTTCATTTCTGATTTCCTATTGTTCCATGCTTCAAAAGGAGTCATTTATTTCAAATATTTGTGAGGAGATCGGTTTTGTATGTACATGGCATAGTTGATTGCTTCAACCCAAATTTTGGAGGGAAGGGACTTTGCATGCAACTTACAACTTGTCATCTCTTTCAAATATTGGTTCTTCCTCTCAACTACCCCGTTCTATTACAAAGTGTATGGAACTATGTGTTGTAACTGAATACATGATTCATCACAAAGATTCTTTACATCCTTGTTTACATACTCCCCCCCATTATCTGTGCATAGGATCTTGATCATTTTCCTGGACTATTTCTCTAGATGCGCTTTGAAATCCTTGAGATTCTCAAACACTTCATATTTTTTCTTGATAAGGTACACCCACATGTATCATGACCAATCATCAATCAAAGTCAACACATATTGGTCCTTTCTAATGGGAGGATTAGGGAAAGAACGCATGAGTTCAGTGTGAACCAGATCCAAGGGAGAGTTTAGTATACCTATGGAGGTAATATGGGGTACCTAGTGAGGTACTGAATGGTTATGTGGTTATGTATTATTAGTGGAGGCCATTCAATGTAAGGTGGATTAGGTCCACTATGGTAGCTAGATATAATAAATAGGCTTTCTAGAAGATTCCTTCTATAGAATTTTCCTAGAAGATAAATAATGCTATACAAAGAAGTGTAAGCAATGTATTGGAGTATAGTGAAGAATATTGTTATTGTAAAAACAAGGATTGCTTGAGGATTTTTATCCTTTCATAAGGATTAATATATGGTGTTACCCTACCTCAATGGTTTTTTCTATTTCTTTTGTTCATTGAATGGTTTGGTTTATTCTCAGTTGTTTATGGAGTATATTTCTAAAGTGAAGAATATTGTGATTGTACAAACAAGGATTGCTTGAGGAGTTTTATCGTTCCATAAGGATTAATATATGGTGTTACCCTACCTTAAGGGTTTTTTCTCATATTCTTGTGTTGATTATTCAGTGAATGGTTTGGTTTATTCTTGTTGAGATTAAGTGTTATTTATAAATTATATTTTCATATCTATTTAGGTACTTAACAATTGGTACCATAGCACTTTCTTTGGCCACAAAAAAGGGGAAATTGTTTTTTCTATTTTTGCATATTGTTTCGGAGAATAAAATGGAGGGCCACAAAATTTTGGATGATATATGTATATTTTAGTGCAAAATTTGTAGAAATTGGTTGTATATTTGAGTTCATCTCAGAAAAAAAAACCAATTAAAAAAAATTGTCCAAACCGGAGTCCGGGAAGTAAAGTTATCGACATTTTAAAATCTATTATTTTCAAGGTTTTTCTGTCGACGGTCGTGCAATTTTTATTATTTTTGTAGCATATGGGGATGAATTTGATAAATAAAATTATAGATCTGATTTCTTCTTTCAAAAATAACTGATTTCAAAAAACAAATCACCTAAATCATATCTCTAGAAGTGAAGATATCACTAATTTAAAATCAACCATCTTTTAGGGTCTTTGTGACGGCGACAGGACTACAAAGCTCATCACTTCTCACAGGGTACTCATATTTCTACCAAATCAGAGCCCTTGGATATACAATTTTAAGATATTTGTTTTGGTATATTATATGTGGTGTTTCTGATGGATTATCATTCTCAGCTCGTAGAAATTATACGAAAGGTTGAAGCCCTCAAAGCCAATATGCATGACCATCTGCAAGGCATCATGGATGGTCTACATTACCCCAATGAAAGTTATCACAATATTCATAGGTCCTTGTATCACCTACATGAGGGATATATTATGGCAAACATCAAGGATGAATATAATGAAGAAGTATATGCTTTGTATGATTTTTAGGCTGATTGCAATGATTGGTATATGGATAGTTGTCATTTATGGGATGAAAATCACTTCCATTTTCTCTTCTATGACTCTAATCCACATCATGTAGATAAATTATTGGAGAGTAAACAAGATAATTATTTGCATATTATTCTTTAGTTTTATTATTTTCCAGTAGTAATGGATGATTTTTTGTCCGGTTCTACATATTTTGATCCACATGACCAGTGTCGATCTTTAGAGCATGATTTTCAGTTAGTTCTTGAGTTCCTATTTCTTCAATGTGGATTTCACATGAGCACTTAGATATGGGACCCAAGTTCACAGTGGAAGTTGGACTACTTTAGCATGGTAGCTCACATTTATACAAGGGACCCTGATTCTCTAGTCTACTTCAACACTATGGTCCACACTTATCCATGGGACCTTGGTATATGGTTGTACACCCTCATAACAAGCGTTGAGGAAAACGCTTTCATAAGGGGGATGGAATATAGTGTAGATAGAGGTGTATTGGGGGGGTCTGGAGGGCCCATAGTGATAATAGTGGAGGCCATTAAATGTAAGGTGGACTAGGTCCACTATATTATTAAATAAGTACCACTATGGTAGTTAGATCTAATAAATGTAAGAGGACTTACTAGAAGGTTCTACTTCTAGAAGGTTCCTCCTCTAGAATTTTCTTAGGTGGTTGGTAGAACTATATAAAGGGGTTAAATTAATGTAATGGGGTATGAATATAAGTATTTTATTTTTAGCGTGTAGCTCATTAGGAGGTTGCCCCATCAAAGAGGCAAGTGAACAGGATAGGATCCCTTCCATAATAGGATCCATTGTATGGTGTTGCCCAACCTTAATGGTTTTCAATATAATAAAGTGTGGGTTTTCTATATTTCTCTGTGGATCTATTGTTTTTTTTTTTTTTGTATTCAGGTCTTTGGTACTTAACAAAGAGGATTCCCTACGTGTCTTCCCTTTCTCAAATTTCTCTCAAGGATGCTTGCCAAGAATGCATCCTTGAAAAACTCTATTAGAAAATTGTATGTATGTAAAGCCTTACACCATCCCTTGTTTTTTGAGTTGTTTCATGTACATGAAATTTAAGTGGCCAAATATTTCAGGAAAAATCTTACTATCATCATTGGCATGAGTTAGTAGCAATGTAGAATATTATTTAGCAACAAATTTAGAGAATGTGTACAATCTAGATTTATGATCCACCTCACCTACAACAATTTTGGAGTTGTCTTCCATGTCAAATATTCTAATCAAATCCAATGTGAATTCCACCATTTTCCTTGTGCCTATATGTGTGATTTGGTACATAGAGAGTATATTTACAAATATTTCATAATGTGCAATACATTCACAAAACTTCCATTTCTGATATCCATTGTCCCTTTTCTAGAGACTTCTACTAGAGAGTCATCTCCCATGAGAATGGGAGGACCCATGCATGTTTTTAGAGATTAAATGAAATATTTTGAGGTTGTCATGTAGTGTGATGCTCCTGAATCAATGATCCATGCATCTAGAGAAGAATTAATTGCAATAAAATCATGCGCATTACCTCTAGTTTCTGGTGCTTTTCTCCCGACTTCTTCTTGGCATTTTCAGGAATGCAATCCCCAAGATTGTTACACTGGAGTGTTTGTTCCATGAGTTCAATATTTTTATCCATACAAGATGAATCGATATGGTAACCATGATTTCAATAACCTCACTTTGATTTCTCTTTGTATCCCTTTCCCACTTTAGAGCAAGAAGATTCATCAAAAGGTTTGAATTTTCCTCCCTTTCTTGGATCTGGATCCTTGTTTCCCTTTCCTTTCCATTTGGATATCGAGCTAGATTTGTTTCTCTCATGCACAATAGGTGCATGTTCTTTGGATATCTTGATTGTTCACATCTTGATGAGCTTGTCTTTCTCATGCATCAAGGACTCGATGATTACATCCAATGTGGGAATTGTCCAAGTTACACCCGATTTAATCCTTATTGTATGAAATGTGAAGATAAAGATGGCATATTCCAGACCCAAATTTGATAGAATAGAAAGAATAAACTATTTTTCTTTCTTTGATTTGATGATCTTGTATTTTTTTAGTTGAAGCAATAAGGATTTGAGATTTGTGAAGAAGTCCTGGATATTCTCAAAACTACTTAGATCTAATGAGTTTAACTCATTCTCGAGCATGTGGCCATGCATCTCATCCTATATTCTGAACATACCTTCTAGACTGGTCCAAACCTCATTCAGAGTAGAAAAATATTCAACATGAAACAATAATTCAGGAGATGTACATGTAAAGGAGACTGAAGGACTCATCCATGAGGTTGAAATATTTGGTTTTATCGATTGCGGATGTGGGTTCAGTTTATGCTACTATGGGTATTCTATATAATCCTCTTCCTCTTATTAGAAGTAGAATCGTTTGCTTCCAATCAACTTAATTCTATGGCGTAAGAAATGTTGACGAAGAAATTTCCATACTTTGCAGTTGCTTCAATATTTTGTACCTGCAAATGATTATTTGTGTTCCATATTCCTAGAACTTGTGGGCTCTGGTACCATGTGAAATTGTAGTGAAGCCTACATAGAGAATATAACTAGAAACAATGAACATAAAACTTACAAGGTTGATAGAAGAAGATAAGAATCGGAGAAAATAATTGTATTTCACACAATGAAAGAATGAAAAAATACAACTGATATACTATACAATGATGAAATAATGTGACATAGTAGTGATGTAGATATATGTAGACACACACTAACATAAATGGGAGTGAAATACCACCTAATCCTAGTTAACCATCCATGTAGTCATCAATTAACTAGCTCACACAAGTGGAGTGGAGAGAATCTCATGAATGCACATGTGGTGCACCCTCCTAGCCTCATGCATGTCAATTGCACCCTCCTAGTGATGATCCCAAGATGAGTGTGCCCTCCTAGTGATGATCCCAAGCTGAGAATGCAACACTTGGTGATAATATCGAGGTTTCCATGCAAGACTTGACTCCACTAGTCCAACTGAAGCACAACTAAGTAATGACTGAAGAGGATGTGGCACACTCATCTAGGGGAGAATATCTTAGACCAATGGCACCCTCAATGTAGACTAATAAACTTAGGAAAGTAAATACTAGGTGGGTGTGTAATATATCCAATACAAAGTATTTTTCCATCTAGATTATCCATGTTATTAGACCTTTACCATCAAACTTCCTCATAGAAATCTTTGGAATGATGTAGTTCCTTAGTTCCACATTGAAACCTCGATGAAGTGGATCTTGAAGTGGTGAATAATCTTGATTCTGGGACTCGATCTTTATTTCCTCTACATTTTCATCATTTCCTTGAATTTTGATATATCCTTTAGAGAGTCTCTCATGTAGAGCATGTAAGATCATGGAAGACATGGAATTTTGCAATTCTAACATCTTCTTTTCCATATGCTCCCAATTTTCGTCCATCTTCTTTTCCATCTCTTTCTTATTTTCCACCTCATCTATATTATTTTCCACCCCATTCATTTCTTTTCCACTTTTCCAATCTGGTGAAAGATTTCTTCTCTTTCTTCTTAAGTCATGGTTGAACTCTCTGGAGGTTTACTTGGTGAAATAACTTTTGGAGGAACCTTTGGAGCCATGTGAAAAAATAATAATTGTCCTCTTTATAACAAATTTTGAATCATAAAAAATAGATCTTACAATCAAAATTTATGTCAATTGTAAGCTACGTAACTTTAAAATCTTTAATTTGGAGTATGTTTATTCACCATTTCTCGTCAATATTCTGAAAATTTCAAATTTTGAAAATTCACTAAAATGATTTTATAGTGAAAATAAAAATATGGACCGTTTGAGACTAATTTCAAGACTAGTCACAAACCCTAACTTCCATAGGCTATATTTTTGAAATTGTAATGAACCAAAACTTGAAATTTTTATCAGATGTACTTGAATATGTTGCTTGAGTAACCTTCAAATTTTTTTGTATGAAGCATCCCAAAAAAATGTTATAGAGAAAATTCTAAGATGAATCGTTTTAAGAATAAAAAACCTAGGATCGATGCTTTGATACCAAATGTTATGAAAAACTCCTTGAGTATGATAAAAATTTAGTTAATAACTATCAACTTTGAGGAGAAAGCCTCCGTTTATAATATATTCAATGTAAAAGATGAGATGAGATGATCCTAAGACTAGGTCCCCTTGTTATGTATATATATATATATATATATATATATATATATATATGGGTTCTATCCTACATACAAATATAACACTAGAAATGTAATAATTCAATATATAGAGCTTAATAAGAGATTTTATACTTAACATGGGCCTTTCTCTAGGGACTAAAACTATATTGTATAGTCTGTAGGCCTTGGATTTTTCATTGTATCCAATGAAAATACATTTCTTCTTCATGTCATTCAATTTCTTCCTTTGTTGTTTAGGTACAAGGGCATATGTTATGCACCCAAAAACTTTGAATTGTGCTACAAAAGAAATCATACCTGACCATGCTTCTTGTGGAACTTTATTAATCACACTTTTTGTGGGTGATCTATTCAATATATATATATATATATATAGAACAAGCTATTGCTTCTCCCTAAAAATCATGTGACAAGTTTTTCCCTTTCCGCATGTTCCTTTCCATATTCGTGATAGTATTTTTTCCTCTCAGCTACACCATTCTATTGTGGTGTATATATAGTTGTGATTTTTCATTTGATGCCATGTTCCTTGAAAAAATAATTAAACTCACTCGAATCATATTCCCCTCCTCTTTCTGATCTCAACATTTTAGTCTAGCAGCCACTATGTTTCTCGACTAGTGCCTTGAATTCTTTGAACATGTAAAATGATTCTTATTTCCTCCCAAATAAGTACACCTAGGTATTTCTACTATATTCATCTATGAAAGTAAAAAAATAATAACTTCCTCCAAGCAAATGAGTCTGTATTGGTCCACACAAGTTAGTATGAATTATCTATAGGGGATCATTAGCTATATAGGATACACCTTTAGGAAATCTGTCCTTGTCTTTCTTTTAAAGAATGAAACACTTACATGTACCAGCTAGTTCATGGATGAAAGGAATGCCTCTTACCATCCCTTTCTAATTTAACAACTTCAAACCAAAGAAATGAAGATGACCATATATGGAATGCCAAAGCAGAATTCATCCATGTAGGTTTCCTTTTGGGAAAATGATATCATGTTTTCCAGAAGTCATAACAAGAAAATACATTTGGTTCTTGGTCATATGAATTTTAACAATCAAATTATTAATAGGGGGGTATCATAAATGAAACACTCTTATACCTTGAAAATTACAATGTACCATTTCCGAGTTAGTTGGCCAACACTAATCAGGTTATGATTCAAACCTAGGGCATAGAACACATATGGTATGTGTTTTTTTTGTCCCTATTTGATCATGATATTGACCACTCCTTTACCCTTCACATTAATAAAATTTTGTTCCTAATTTAACTTGCTTTTTACTAATTCATCCAAATTCGAAATCAATATATATTTCCTATTGTGTGATTACTATAGCCACTATCTAAAATCCATACATCATTTGAGGTTTTGTGGGTAGCAAGATGAGTAAGGAACAAAATTTCTTCAATATTCTCAAAGGTATTCAAATAATTGACATTTTGTTTTCCTAGGTTAGCTTGCCTCTTCCTAGATTCACTCATGTAATAACCTATTTTATTGCAATATTAAAATTTAATCTTAGATTTATCATACCTTTTAGTTCTCTATGAACCTCTGTCATCGATTGTAACACCATGTTTCCCCCAGTCTGTAAAAATAACTATACTGGCCAAGAACTATGGCAGACTCAAAGATGTGAATGTGTGATTTTGAATGGACCCTAGTATAAAAGGTTGATGAATGTAAATAATGTTATGAATATATGTTGGAGGACTGTTGGGAGGGGGATGTGCTGAAAAGAGACCACGATGGCTGATGAAAGGTGGTGGAAGTCACCTGGAATGGTGGCGTTAACTTCCACTGAAACCAATATTGTATTTGGTCTTCACTGGCCTGAAGATCAAGAGTGGCTCACTGGCCCTGAAATGAATTACTCACCAGGTTGGTAGGTGAAGAGGCTCCTCATGATTTAAGGAGGGATGGGGGTGAACCGCCCATCCATGGAAGCCTCAGACCTAACCACCACGGGGAAATTCGTGCCACACACAACCTCACCAGAAAAGAAAAGGTAGGAAAGAGGTGTGGGAGGGGGCAGTTGCGACAAAGATGGAAAGAGGGGAGAAATTAGAAGGACTCTGGAAAAAAATATATAGAGTGATTGATAAGAAGAGAAGAAGGAGAGTAACCTTCGTTCTCGACTTCTGACGAACAGAGACTCAGTATCACAACATCGTGGTCTAAGATCGAGGGTGGCTAGTGGTAAATCCCTTTGGAATCGTTGAGCCTACGGTTGGGTGGAAACGATCACCCTCTTAGCAGTTGCATCAAACCTGGTGTTTTTCTGATAAGTGTTATATCTCGTATCTTGAAATTAATATTTTGACATGTATGTTCATGGTTTGTGTAATTATGAATGGTTTCAGTATAAGACTGTCTGTATGGTGTTTTGATCAGAAATGGTGGTTGTATGCTTATATTGGAAAGACCGCCTATGGTTTATATATACACCCTCTTCGAAAGTTTATCCAAGGATCTGCTTGAATATTTTATGGCGTAAGTCTTAAAACCCTGCACGAGAGAGAATGGTCCTCCTAGACCTTGACATTTCGGTATTTCGCCACTCGGGGTACCTAAGTGCGAGTTCCCTTGTACTCGCAAGTCCCGAAGTCTTGACATGTGAAATCCCAAAATGATAGCGCGTAGCTAAATCCCGATATTTCAGTATTTCAACATCCGTAATACCCAAGGGAGAATTCCCTTGTACTTCCAAGTCCCGAAGTCCCAACATGCAAAATCCCGAAATGATAGTGTGTAGCTAAATCCCAATATTTCGGTATTTTGGCATACATAATACCCAAGGGAGAATTCCCTTGTACTTCCAAGTCCCGAAGTCCCGACATGATAAATCTCGAAATGATAGCATGTAGCTAAATCCCGATATTTCAGTATTTCAGCATCCATAATACCCAAGGGAGAATTCCCTTGTACTTCCAAGTCCCGAAGTCCCAACATGCGAAATCCCGAAATGATAGCGTGTAGCTAAATCCCGATATTTCGGTGTTTCGACATCCGTAATACCCAAGGGAGAATTCCCTTGTACTTCCAAGTCTCGAAGTCCCAACATGCGAAATCCCAAAATGATAGCGTGTAGCTAAATCCCAATATTTCGGTATTTCGGCATCTAGAATACCCAAGGGAAAATTCCCTTGTAATCACAAATCCCGAAGTCCTGATAGAGGAAATTCCGAAACCATGGAATATGTTTAGAGTTTTGTGTTTTTGGAGTTTCGGCTCCGAGAAACCCAGGTGCGAGACCTCCTGTTGTTGCACATCCCAAAATCCCGATGGACGAAACCTCGAAGGGCAGAATACCAAACTTATTTCGGGTTGTTGTTAATATCGATAAGCGGTTAGGTCCATTTAGGGTTTCATCCTTTCGAAAGAAGGGAGAGAAAGGGATCGCTTGCCTCATGACTCCTCGCATCACGATAGCATAAGTGCCTTCTCAGTAGGGACTGTGGGCATATCCACGGTCATAGGAGGGACTTTAAAGGGAAAGGAGGGTCTACGCTAGGCTCCTTAGGATCTCGGGGAGTGTTGTCCCTCGAGAATAAGGAAAGAAAGCCGAAAATTTTCTAGCTCCGTGGTGGGTGTGTTACAAATTGGTAACAGAGCATGGTTACAACACTTGGCCTGCTTGGGCTCATGAACGAGCTCCGTAGGAGCTCCGTTCGAAACATTCCTAAAAGGAGTAACCCCCTGTCTTAACCTTCTTAATCAAGAGTCAAAGTTAAGAATGAAAACTCCTATTGTGTGTGTGCATGTGAAAAATATGAATTATGTATTGGTTATAAATGAATATAAATATCAACTAACAACCAACGTTTTTCTTTTGCACACAAAGCGGAAGATCAACTGCGGAAAATTGTAGACGTAGAGAATGGTGACTCACCATGAAGTGGGGGAGGGATGCCACAATAGAGACGAAGATTCCAACAAAAGGAGGGTGGTAGGGACCCCTCCATATCTAGCCGAGACTATGAGGAGCCTCATGGTCGAATTACAAAGCTACAAGGCTGACAATGAGAGGATGATGAAAGAACAAGAGAAGCAAACAGAAATTAACGCAGTTTTACTACAGAGCTTATCTGACCTACAAAGACAAATGCATCATGAACCTGAGGTACATAAACATGGTCATATCAATGGCCACACTGAGAGGAGCACCTAGAAAAAGGTCCATCCCAGAGGTAAAGGACCAGCAGCGAACGATCTGGGAAGGAAGCTGGTGGTTTGGAGGGCTCTTCTAGAAGAAAAACTAGCTCTTACTCCTGAAGAAGACAGAAGAAGCGAAAGCTTTCCAAGGGTCATAAATTTGAAGAATTCAGGAAGGCCAAACCACCCTCCTTCGACGGTGAAATAAAGAAGGGAGAGGAAGCAGAGGCCTGACTACTTGGACTAAAGAAGTACTCTAGAGTCCATGACTTGTCAGAAAATTTGAAGGCCCAAGTAGCCACCTTCAACTTGAACAGAAAGGATTCCATTTGGTGGGAAGACATTAAGAATGTGAAAGGGTTTTGCGAAGAGGACTTGTTGTGGGAACGGTTTGAGAAAGACTTCCGGAAGAAGTATCTGTCAGAAAAATATTTCGACGAGAAGACTAAAGAATTCTATGAACTCAAACTGGGGCAACTCACTATAGAGGAATATGTCAGCAGGTTCCTCGAGTTGTTGAGGTATGTACCTTATATAAAAGTAGAAAAGGAAAAGGTGCAACGTTTCATCAGTGGACTACCTAAGGACTATCGGAACATAATTGAATTTGATGAGGCAAAGACCCTAGAAGGCACTATCCAAAAAGAAAGATATTGTCATGAATAGTTTGGACATCGAACAGAACCTCGGGAAGGCTGGAAATCGAAGAATAGTTCGGGATTTCAGAGAAAGGGGATTAAATCCCCACGATTTAAGAACTATAAGAAGAACTCAAGGATGAGCTTCCCAGCCCAAAGTTTACACCAATAGAACTTTCCCTCCTTGGGCAGAAATAAAACTTTTGGATCTGTACCAGTGAAGGATGATAACCCAAAGAGAGAACCATTGAAATGTTGGGGTTGTGGAGAAGAACATCTACCGAGAGACTGTCCACACCGACAATAGAATAGTAAGAGAATTTACAACATCTAGGAAGCTACCACCATCAATGATGTGGCCAGAAGTGTGCCGCAAATTTATGCAGCCTTGGATAATAACCAAGTCGGCCACCAAGCTTCAGTGGTGGAAATAGAAGGTATGATCTCCAACCATCTAGTATCTATTATGATTGACCCTGGTTCAAACTTGAGTTATATAGCCCCTAAGATTGTTGATAAGTGTAAACTACAGCCACATAAACCTACCAAGCCATGGTTGGTACAGTTAGCCACTGGCACCAAAAGAAGGGTAGCAGAGGTCATACCAGCCTGCCATTTAATGTTGGGTGAATTCCCCACCCAAGAAACCCTTAACATATTACCCCTGGGATCGTATGATCTGTTAATTGGTATGGACTGGCTAGCCACCCATAAATCCAGATTGGATTGTTACCATAAAACCTTAGAATGTGTAAGTAAAGAAGGAAAAAGGATAACCCTTCAAGGGATCTGAAAACCTGTCTCGGTGAGACAAATATCAGCTCTACAAATGAGAAGGTATTGCCGAAAAGGATGTCCCCTATATGAAATACAGGTGTTGAAAACAATTGAAGGTGAAAAACCAAGCCTCGAAGACCACCGTACCATGAGAGAATACAAAGATGTATTTCCGAAAGAGGTATCGGGTCTACCTCTGAGAAGGGACATTGACTTCTCGATAGAACTTGCATCGGGATTGGTGTCGGTGTCTAGGACACCCTATCGGATGAGCACACCTGAACTAGTTGAACTCAAATTGCAATTGAGAGAAATGATGGATAAGGGCTATATCCGGCCCAACGTGTCTCCATGGGGAGCACCAGTCCTATTTGTGAAAAAGAAGGATGGTACCCTTAGACTATATATAGATTATAGACAACTCAATAAGGTAACCATAAAGAACAAGTACCCCTTGCCCAGGATCAATGACCTGTTCGATCAATTAGGGGGTGCATATATTTTCTTAAAGATTGACTTGAGGTCAGGATACCATCAAGTTCAAATCAAGGGTGAAGACATCCATAAAACTGCCTTTAGGACGAGTATGGTCACTACGAGTTTGTGGTAGTACCATTCGGATTGACCAATGCCCCTGCCACTTTTATGTGCTTGATGAACAATGTGCTCAGCAAATTCCTAGACAAATTCATGCTGGTTTTATTGACGACATATTAATTTACTCCAAGAATAGAGAGGAACATGGGGAACACCTTAGGCTTTTGCTTCAAGTGCTAAGAGAACATCAGCTCTATGCCAAATTCAACAAATGTGAATTCTTCTAGAAGCAAATACATTACTTGGGTCATGTCCTATCCGAAGAAGGGATAGAAGTAGACCCTGATAATATCAGGTCTATTATGGAATGGCCTACCCTGAAAGACGTTTCAGATATTTGATCCTTTATGGGCTTGGCAGGATACTATAGGAGATTTATAAAAGGATTCTCCAAAATTGGTTGTTCGATCACTGCCCTCCAGAAAAAGGGGACACAATTTACATGGACACAAAAATGTGAAGAAAGATTTCAAACCCTGAAACATCTACTAACCCACGCACCTGTGTTTAAGATCACCAATCCTGAATCTGACTTCCTCGTGTGCACAAATGCCTGTAAGGAAGGGCTCGGAGGAGTCCTTATGCAAGGAGGAAGTGTGGTCTGCTATGAATCCTAAAAATTTAATGAGCATGAAGTCAACTATGTGACCCATGATCTAGAGCTGGCTGCCATAGTGCATGCCTTGAAAATGTGGAGGCATTACCTCCTGGGAAGAAAATTTGTACTTATGATAGACCACTGTGGATTGTGATATCTGTTTGATCAACCAAAGCTCAATGCCAGACAAGCTAGGTGGATGGCCCTCCTCAACGAGTTTGAATTTGAAATCAAACACATTAAAGGAAAAGAAAATAGGGTGGCTGATGCCCTTAGCAAAAGCATGAAAAAAATTCACCCGGCCGTGGTGAGCACCTACGAGACAGATGTCAAGGAAAGAGTCAGAAATGCACAAGGGACAGACACATTCTTCCAGATCATGACCTTGTACCTGCAGTAAGAACCCACAGGGATAAATTATGGAGGCTACCAGATGATGGAAGGAGGTCTACTCACTTACCAAAGAAGATTGCATATCCCATATTGTGACGACTTGAAGAGGTTCATACTGGATGAACTACATAAAAGACCCTATTTCGATCATCCAGGGTACCAGAAAATGGTCACAGCCACTAGGAAACAATTCTACTAGCCTAGGTTGAAGAAAGACATAGTCGAATACCTAGCCAAATGCATAGAATGCCAACAGGTAAAAGCAGAACACCGACACCCAGCAGGATTATTACAACCTCTACCAATCCCAGAATGGAAATGGGATACCATCTCCATGGATTTCATCACCGGATTACCAACCTCAACCAAACAGAATGACGCCATCATGGTAGTGGTGGATAAATTGAGCAAGTCCGCTCATTTTATCCCCATTAAGTCAACTTGTAAGGCAATAGACATCGCCAACATATTCATGAAGGATATATTTAAACTACATGGTATGCCGAAAGAGATCGTGTCTGACAGAGACACAAAATTTACTTCCAAATTTTGGAAATCACTGATGGTTGGTTTGGAGACCAAGTTACTATTTAGCACAGCCTATCACCCTCAAACCGATGGACAGACGGAAAGAGTGAACCAAATACTAGAAGACATGCTAAGGATGCATGTAATGCATCAACCCAAGAAGTGGGAAGACTACCTGCCACTGGTGGAGTTCGCCTACAACAACGGCTACCAAGAATCCTTAAATATGAGTCCCTTCAAAGTCCTCTATGGTAGGTCATGCAACACTCCTGTCAGTTGGAGTAATCTCGTAAATATAATTTCTTTTGGACCCGACATGTTGAAAGAAATGGAACAACAAGTGACTCAGATAAAACAAAACCTGAAGGTCGCTCAGAATCGACAGAAAAGTTACGCCGACCAAAAGAGAACCCCAAGAGAGTTCAGGATGGGAGACCATGTATATCTCAGAGTTAGGCCCAAGACGAGTTCCCTGAAAATGGGAGCTTGTTCCAAGTTGGCACCTCATTATTGTGGACCCTTTGAGGTTC
>SNQJ01S0069520.1:3348-13702 GCA_010110895.2 Picea sitchensis
ATTATAATTATAATTATTATATTATAATTAATATTAACCAAATTAATTATCTTTTACATTTATTATTAATTACATTAAGGTGGGGCCGATGTGTACCCTTTATATTACAAATAGGGTTACAGGTAGGTCTGACTCCTGAACAATATATAGAAAAGGATTTGATACACCCACTAGTGCTCATCCACTAGGGGCACATCCATAGGGATGTCATATCTCTGATTCACTGCATTACACAGAAGAACCAGATCTTCACACATTCACCTGTGCTCTTCCATAGGCACGTCCACTCTACAGATCTTCTTTCCCACTGCCTCACATGGGAGAATCATCTGGAGTCTTCTCATCAACTCTGCTGCTCAGAGGAGGCTAATAAATCATCTTCATTTATGTTCACATGACAATGCACCCAGCACTTTGGGATTTCACACATTCACCTTGTGCTCAGCCACAGGCACATCTAACTCAAAAGATCACATTTCCCACTAGATAATCATATGGATTTCTTCTCAACTCTCTAAATGGAGGAGGTCATATCTACGTTCCTAGCTCTGTTTCAGGCAGGAACCACATACCCTTCTTAGGGTATTTCTCTCAGGTTTGTAAGCTGAGAGAAATACTCACATAGCTGCAATGATCCACATATCACAGGTTTGTAAGTTGGAGAATGTCTCACATAGTTGCATTCATTAACATTGCCTCTAAGCTATGAAGGAATTCTTTATCATGCCAAGTCTCACACGGATGTATTTTGAATTTTTTCTTGTCTGGAGTTATCGACATTCCCTCTCAACTACGGAGCCATTCTTCATGAATTTAATTTGGTGAAGATATCTGAAATCTGCTCATGTGTAGGAAGGTACTGCATGTGTACAATTTTACTCTGCATCATATCTTTGATATAAGGATATTTCATCTCATCATATTTTGATCCATCATGAAACATTGGGTTCTCAAGGAGCTTTACTCATGACTCTTTGTTATCATCATAAGATCCATCTCATGGTCAATTAAATCTACCAGAAACTTGTGAAGCCACATTGCTTCTCACACTCGATTCTATATACCATGCCTCTGAGGTACTCAAGGCCACATAGTTTTGTTTCTTTCCACATTAGAAAACCATGGAAAACTTCATGATAGAACATCAGTCGAATGTGCTTTTCCAGTTCACTGTACTCTATGCTCAATTTGAATCAGCATATCCTGCACACTCAAGTTCACACTGGAGGCATATCTCAGGCCATATATCATATATATCTCAATACATGTTTTGTTCTTGTCTAGTGAGTCTGTCTCGATTGACTCATGAAATGACTAAGCACATTCACTGCATGGCATGAATCAAGTCTGGTGTTAACCAGATACATCGGTGATCCAATCAGTTGTGGATCAGTATTGTATGAATCATCATCAATATTCTTCTTTAAATCCATCACGGTGGATTTTTCATTCTATCATACTGAACTTCTTTAATATTTTCACTATACATTTTCCTTGACTCTGAAAAATCTCATCGGCCCTCTGTCATACTTCTTGTCCCAAGAAGTAGTGCATCATACTCAAATTATTCATCTCAAATTCAAAAGTCAAGGATTACTTGTATCCAACAACAAGGCTTTCTGAATAAGTCATTAGGATCAGGCTCTCATCACCAACATTGTAATGATATAGGTTTGGATCAACAACACTCTTGTTGAAATCCAAACTCATCAAGAATCTATCTATCTAATATAGTTTCCAACTTATGGATGGTAGTACAGATGGAAGTGTATCGGCTTCACTAGATCAAGTGTCTCATCATATAAAACTCCCTCTATTTGTGAGAAATCGTTGGATATATATTTCGTTTTGTATTTCTCAACACTTGCATCAACTGTATGCTTGATCTTATAGATCCACTTGGAAGTTACCACTGTCTTCCCTTCTGGTCCCTGAATAATGTCTTATAAATCATTCTTTAAGATATAGTTGTACTCTTATGTTACGGAATCTTTCCATACATGTTCTCATGTTGCTTGTCTAAGACCAAAAATATCATCATCAATGAAGTGGCTCATGACTGAAGGATAGCTCGAAAATCTCTTTTGATTTCTCAGGATGTGCCTTGAGAGAATTGTATGTTTCTCTGCCTCTTGCAAAGTGAGTCTAGGTAGGCCTTGTATTCCCTACTGCAATATCTCTGAGCATATCAACTGGAGAAACTGGATCAACTGAAATAATGTTTGTCTCCCTATGAACTATTAAAGAGGGAGAAGGTATTGTATTACTGTCAATCTCTAGCTGAGATTCTATGGATATTTGAAAGACTGTCTCTTCTTCAAGGGAAACATCTCTACTTGTCTCAATCTGTCTCTGACCAAGGATGTCGATCTGGAATGTCTTTGAAGATTCACTGTATCCTTTCTTTCTAAAGGATATAGCTTGGACTTATTCTCTTTGGGTACATGAAAATACACTAGGCACCCAAATAACCTAAAGAGTTCAATATCAGGCTTTATTCTAGTGAAGACTTCTTCAGGAGTTATGTTTTTCAAAGTCTGGTGAAGACTCTTGTTCTGAACATATACTATTTCATGCATTCGTCTTCCCATAGAATGAAATAAGGATTATAATTATGCATTATTGTATTGATTGCCTCAATGATGGTTTTATTCTTCGTCTTTCTCAAATAGTTTTGACTCCCTCTGAGGGATAGACATCTTCCTTTCTTGTTAGCCTATCTGGAAAAAGAAAACAAAACGAACCAACAAAATAATATCTCCTAAAGGAGAATAATGAGTACATATCTAGAATCAAAACAATTTGAGGAATGTTGTCACGGCTACAACACCTACTTGTAATGTAGAAAACTTTAGAAATATAGGTTAGAGGAATGACAATTATAACAATCAAACTTGGAGTCTTCATTTCCATTGTATTGTTCCTTTGAATGCATTGAGATCCCTCTTTATCCATGAATTCTAAAAAAGGGTTCCTTCCTCCTATAATTATCCTCATGACAATGATACAAATAATAAATATACAAGTGCATACCTAAGGGTGTTGATATGATTTCTCCAATGGCACCGGGTTGATCTCTGTCCTCTAAGATCTTCATGAAGAAGATAGTCATGGTGTCACCTTTTGTCATATTTCTAATTTAAATTTGGCCCTTCCATGTAAGAGTTTGTGTAGATTATTTTATTCCTTGTCTTGTCATCATCTTCCTTCCATTCATCAATATCTTTGTTCATCATATTTTAGATTATTCACAAACCCTTGTTAATTGGGCTAGAAAACCTAACGACTAGGCTAGGATAGGCTAGAAACCTTAGGTTTTGTTAGGATTATGATTGCCAACAATAAGCCTTGAAAGTTATAAGAACATAGATAATCTTGAAGGCTTCTTCAAAGTGCTGCAAAAACCTTAAAAATAGAAATATGCAGAAAATTGTGAAACCCTAGAAACCCTAGGGCCAAATTTTCAAAACGCTTAGAAATTCATTATGAGAGTCTCTGGAGGTGTATTGGAGGAGTTCGTACTCTCTCATGCCAAAATTTTCCTCAACATCCAAGTTTTAGGGGTTGAAACACTCAAAAGAAGAGGGTTATACGGATTTTCTAGAAACCCTAGGAGGGTCATACAGTTATGTAGAAGAGGAGGGATGATTGGTAAAAGCTTGTAGATTGTGTAATGGGTTCTTCAATACCTATTCTCTGATACCATGTTGATTTTTCATAAGATAGGTTAAGCATGAAGTTCGTCCCATTTTAGCATTTCACTTAACCATAAACAATAATGTTGCAGCAACCAAGATCACAAGAAGAAACTCCATCCACAAGAACACAAGAGGTATCCTGAGAAACCCTTCTCAACAAGGGGAGACAACCTAGCCAAATCCTTTGCTAGATTCTTCAAGAGAAATACCTTCACCACCAAGAAATACCTAGCACACAAGAGGGTGATCAAACCCTAGAAGACTAGCTCCCAAGAGAGGTGTGCACTTTTCCCAAGTAAATGTACTTGCTGAAATTTCCAAAATCACATGAAAGATGTATTTCCATAATGGGGATTTTACCTTTAATTATACTAACCTAAACCTGTCAACAGAAGTGTCTATTGGCTCAACAGGGTCGAATTATCTAAGTCACATTATAGTTATTATTATTATTATTATTATTATATTATAATTAATATTAACCATATTAATTATCTTTTACATTTATTATTAATCACATTAAGGTGGGGCCGACCTGTACACTTTATATTACAAATAGGGTTACTGACATGTCTGACTCTTGAACAATATATAGAAAAGGATTTGATACACCCACTAGTGCTCATACACTAGGGGCATATCCATAGGGATGTCATATTTTTGGTTCACTACATTACACAGAAGAACCAAATCTTCACACGTTCATGTGTGCTCATCCACAGGCATGTCCACTCTACAGATCTTCTTTCCCACTGCCTCACACAGGAGAATCATCTGGAGTCTTCTCGTCAACTATGTTGCCCAGAGGAGGATAATACATCATCTTCATTTATGTTCTCATGACGATTCATCCAACACTTTGGGATTTCACATGTTCACCTTGTGCTCAGTCACATGCACATCTAACTCAACAAATCTCCTTTCCCACTGGATAATCATCTGGAGTTATTCTCAACTCTTTGAATGGAGGAGGTCATCTCTATGTTCCTATCTCTATCTCAAGAAGGAACCACATACCCTTATTAGAAGGTTTCTCTCAGGTTTTTAAACTGAGAGAAAGACTCACATAGCTACAATGATCCACATCTCACAAGTTTGTAAGTTGGAGAATGTCTCACATAATTGCATTCATTAACATTGAGGAACTATAACCACCTAATTTTTATGGCATTCAAACTTGGATATCCAAACAAATACTTCAGAACACAATGGTCTTTTCTCAACTCAAATATCTTACCCATGAGATAATGCCACCACATATTCAAAGCATGCACTATGGCTGTCAATTCCAAGTCATGCATAACATAGAGTATTTCATGCTCCTTTAACTTCCTTGACTCGTAGCATACCACATGTCCATTCTGACTCAATACCCCATTGAGTCCTTCCTTGCATGAATCCATGCACACAACGAAGTCTTCATCTAGAACAAGAATCCACAAAATTGACATACTTGTCAACAAACTTTTCAAGTGTTGAAAAATCCTTGTGCAACCTGGAGTCCATTCAAATTGCACACCTTCATTATAGAGGGATGTGATTGGATATATAGTCTATGAAAATCCTTCAATAAACCTTTTGTATTACCCTACCAGTCCCATAAAGGATCTCAAATCTGTGAAGTTTCATGATAATGGACCACACTGGCTTAGTCTGAAACGCGAATATCAAAAACCAATGCGATGAATCTGAAAGAATTATCTCATCAAGTTTCTTGGTGTTGGCCATTCTTCATTGGATTTTATCTTCATCGGGTCCACAATTATTCCTTCCTCTAAAATAGTGAATCTATCCTTGGTAAAAGGAACACTTGCTCAACTTTGCACAAAGTTGACGCTCCCTCAGAACCTACAACACCATCCTCAAGTGCTACTCGTGCTCTTCCTCAGACTTTGAGTAAATAATAATTTCATCCAAAAATAAAATGACAAACTTATCTAAATACTCTCTGAAAATTACATTCATCAAACACATGAAGACAACTGGTGCATTCGACAACCCAAATGACACCATTGTGAACTCGTAATGACCATACCTTGTTATGAAGGTAGCATTAATGATGTCTTCCTCTTTTATTCTCACTTGGTGATAACTAGATCTGATATCTATCTTGGAAAATATCCTTGTTCCCATTAGTCGATCAAACATCTCATCAATCGTTAGCAAAGGATAAGTGTTCTTCATTGTTACCTTGTTCAACTTCCTGAAGTCAATAGAAAGTCTTAGTGTACCATCCTTCTTCTTCACAAAAAAAACCCGAGCACCCCAAGGTGAAACACTTGGGCATATATACCCCTTATTCAAAATATCTTCAAGTTTCATCTTCAACTCCTTCATCTCTGGTGTACACATCCTATAAGGATTTGTAGATACAAGTGTTTCTCCCGGCATCAGATTAATAGAGAAGTCAATATCTCTTTTCGGAGGAAATATTGGTATCTCTTTAAAGACATCCTCAAACTCTTTTAGTACTTCACAGTCTTCCACAATTGACACTTTATCCTTAGGTTCCTCTTCCATGTTCCTTGTAAATACTTGACATCCTTTCCTGTATCTTTTCTTCAACTGCAATGCTGAAACTTCTCTAATAGTCACATCCCTTGGAATTCCTTAAATTGTTCTCAAATTTCCTTGCGCATCCAGGAAAGTAAATGCCTTATTGTAACAATATAGAACAACATGGTACACATCCAACCAATCCATATCAATGAAAAAATTGTACGAACCCAAAGGTATGATGTTCAAATCATCCTTTGTGCACAATCCATTCATCTCTAATGGACATGCCTTAACCATCTCATTGATTTTCCTCTTGGCTCCTGTAGCTAACTGCACCAAATAAGGTTTCCCAATATTACTTCTCGATATATGGAATCTTTCCACCATTTTACGATATAGATAACTATGAATAGTTCCCAAGTCAATTAAAATAGCAATGGGTTGGTCATTAATATTACCTTCCACCTTGATCATGTGCAACTAGAACTCATTCTACTTGTTATCCAACATGGCGTAAATCCTTGGCACATTTCTACCCATGTCCTCAACTCTCACAACTTTTTGTACATTTTGCATCGTCCTCACTTTATCACCTCTTTGAGGGAAATATTTATGCATATTATTTCTGCCACAACCCCAACATTGCATAGGTTGCTTCCATGAATTTTTTCCCACTGTTTCCAACATTTTGGGATCCTGAAGAGTCGTTTGTCCTTGCACTATATTTTTGAAAAATAGTGGCTTAAATCCCTTCTTCCTATGTTCCACCTTACTTTTCATCTTGTCTTCCCAAGCCTTTTGGAAAGTTCACCTTCCCCTTTGCTACTCATATAGACACTTAGTGCACCTTATAGTCTCTTCCAACGTCTTAAAGTCATCATATTGTATCTTGTCAATGATAAATGAGGGAAACCCATTCAAATATCTCTGAATCTTCACATTTTCATCCTTCATAAAAGGAACATAATTCAACAGTTCTAAAAATATTCTTTCATATTGATCTATCATTATACTTCCAAGTTGTTTGAAGAACTTCTTCATTTTCCTGTCATAGTACGCTTTCTTAAATATTTATTTTGGAAATACCTCTTGAAATCTCTCCAAGTAAATTTCTTCTCATAAATGTGTTGCACTTGCACATATTGATCCCACCACATGGATTATTTTCCTTTTAACTGATAGATAAAAAGTCTTCCTTCTGTCTGCGTAGAATAGTTATGTGGCTAGAAGTACTTTCTCATACCCAACAACCAGGTCTCTACATCCTCATCCTTTTTTCACTCACAATCAAATGTAGGGGGCTCGATCTTATTCATTCCCCCCTGTAGCTCATCCACCCCAGTCTTTCTCTTATGCTTTCTGATAGGAGATGGAATTGAACTACTGTGCTCTTTACTAAGAGAATGTTTACCTGTACTTCTTTCTTCTCTTCTTTTCTCATCATGAGACATGTGACTTCTTTATCTACTCGAATTTGTCTCCTTATCCACCTTATTTTCTATTTTGTCTAGAATTTGTATCAATTTTATATTGAAGTCATATTATTGTGACTTGGCTCTCATAAGTCTCTCGTTATCAACCTTATATCTCTCGACATCTTTCTGCAATATTTTTATATTTTCTACCAAGTTCATGTGCTCCCCCTTGGACTCTGTAACAACGACACCAAAACCAACATACAGATCCCAAAATTCACCATCAGGACTATAAGTCCTATGTGCATATTACATTCTTTCAACCTTCTGCACTGACTCTTTCCTACTTAGTTCACTGATAATTCTGCAAAATTTGTAGACAACAATATTTCTTATGTGATTTCATGCAACAACTACATGGAAACTTTGTACCATTTTGTCAAAATCCTTTCTCTTGGATTTCTTGGATGATCTTAACATTATAACTCTAGTGCACACAACCATGCATCATTGTTCTTATGTGCAACACAAATTTATACCACACACCCATGGATTTCCACACAAACTAAACTCGGCACTGCGCAACACCAATTCTTAGTGTACACGTATGTTCATGCTAGTCTCTCGGCCATACAAGTCTAGTGTTGAACCAATCACTCTGATACTAATTTGTAACATCCCCAACCACCCAGGCTAGGCCATGCTACTCCATAAAACAATATGACAAAGCTCTGATCCCAAACTGTAATGTACCTAGTCTCCCACTGAGTCTCGTTACCACCTTAAACATGCTCTAATTCAACCCAACTATAAGATTCCCAGCATACCACTGACCAATGTTACTCTAGAATTGAACTGCATAGAATCTACTTTAAATACAATCCATGCAGTATCTCTTGAAGTAATACACTCAACCCAAACTTCAGTTGCACCACGCAACTTAAAAAAACATACGCAACAATCTCTCTTCAAACATCCTTAAGCAACAGAATTAAATCAAACAACTGTGCACACCAGCATACTGACCACACAGTACAACTGTGTGCACAACCACCTGGGCATCATGCGCCACTTTTGTTATACTATGTGCGAGGTATAATTCCTTAATGATACACACATGAGTTCCAACCTCTGAAGTACACCAGTTACGATCCTGTGCACCCAACCACTCATTCCTCTTCTATGTGACTCATAAACAAATTCACAAAGTTAAACTTAAAAGGAAAAGTTACCATCAGATGACATACTCATGCACAACTATAATTAAAGGCTAAAAACACCATGCTTACATGAGCATGCAACGATTAACAAAATAACAACAAATACTTATATGCAACACTTACAAGAATTTGACCCATGTCAAACATAGACAAAAATTCATGTAGTAACCAAGACAAGTACGTGAGAAACACTTATATTTATATGAAAGTCACCAACTATGGCCTTGACTCAGACATTCCTGCCATCCATACACATTGTTTCTCATAACCTCTCAACAACAGGTCACCCCCAAGCTGGGGCTCAACTCCATCAGAGAAAACAGGGTCCTAGAGACAAGATATGGTCTGAAACTCAATAGAATTGCCCAGTCCTAAGTGTCGGTTGATGCAACTAATCCATAGTCCTTCGTTCCCCATGCACCTATCACACATAAGGAAGTGTGCCCCTTCTCTTCTCAACAATCCTTCGGCTACCCCACTTCACTTCCCAGGGTTACCAACAACAGGTCAGACATGAAATCTCTGAGTTTTGCGACTAGTGCTCAACACACCAGGGAACAACTCTCAGCAACAATCTCACCTGGAGAGTTTTCCCACAGGTCTGACAACCACTCCACAACAACTAGTCTCTCGCCAAGAGAGACTACTCATGGTTTTTCAACCTGACTCTTCGAAAATAGAATTCTAGTTACACCCCCACAATTCCCTACAAGCTTCTCTAGGAAGATAGAGTAATAATCATATTTTCCATACAGTCTGACCCCCTTCTGCTCATGAGAGCCTATTATATGAAATCTTTTTCCAACCCTCCATGCAAATAATATTGTAAACAAATGCCCCAAAATACACTAAGGCCAACAATATATATTGCATGCCTTCCACTTGACACTTGCCACCTTCAAAATTAGCTTTAAGCCACTTGGTGACTATTTCCCTACCCTCAGAAACTTAGGATAAAATAATATATCTGACATTTACACTTTTCCCAAAAATATTATAAAATATTTCCTAAGACTTAAGACTCACCCCCCTTTTCCATTTTCTAGTGGAGTAGGCCCCTCATCTCTTTTTGTTAAAGTCAATCAGCGCGTAACGATGCCAAATTATATTAAAATGATGATTATATTTACGAGGATAAGCACACTAGCCTATCTACATTTAGGCTCACTAGTCTCATAATCACAAAGGCTCTCCAGCCTCAAAACATAAACATTCAATTCCCACACACTAACGCAAGTGCGTGCAAAATAGTGCAATGTGCACACTTGCCTAGGTGCGCGCAATACACAAAATGTGTACAACATATCTTTGTTGACACTTCTTCGTGAACTATGATGCGTGAAACACCAAAATTCATGTGTCAATGGCTCACCAGCCTAAGTGTACATTACATTTATACTCGGTACCAATCGACTTACTAGACTATGTACAATTACAAATGGTTCTGGATGAGGGAAATTATATTGGGGGAGAGAGAAGAAGGAGGATACAAAGTGAGGGGGAGAGAGGGGTAGATGTATGA
>SNQJ01S0069520.1:13828-38969 GCA_010110895.2 Picea sitchensis
ATAGAGGAATAGGGTAGAGAGACAGGGAGGAAGGAAAGAAGGGGAGGGAGGGAGAGAGCTACCAAGAGTAGAAGAGAGGTCGAGAGTGATATGGAGAGAGATAGAGAGGGGGGTATAATGATAGAGAGAGAAAGAGGGGCAGAGAGAGAGTGAGAGTGAGACTAACAACGAGGAGAGAGGTGAGAGAGAGATGGGGGTACAATGATTGAGAGAGAAAGAGGGGCAGAGAGAGAGTGAGAGTGAGACTAACAACGAGGAGAGAGGTGGGAGAGAAAGGGGGCTATAGGGAGAGGGAGGGACAAAGGAGAAGATGGATGGGGAAAGAGACTAGAAGGGAGGGAGGGAGGCAGGGACATATATCTTATATTTTGCTCGAAAAATAGCATACCATCATTAAGGTAGTTAAAAAAAAGTTATTGACTTAGTGAGAACTGTGACCTCAAAACGAGAAATCTGACCCTAAAAACCCATATTTGTGCATAAAAAACATGAAAATCAATCCCCAAATAAAAAAGTGGTTCTACCCGTAGCACCATTTTTTCAAACGGGGTCAAAATTACAATATTTTTCAAGCATGGCCTTCAAAACTCATACAATAACTCAGAAAAATCTTAAAATCAACACCTAAATAAAAACATGATGTTACATAATGGAAAATGTTTTTTCAAAACCTTAAAATTAAGGATAATTTGAAATCATATATTTAGCAATTGGTGCCATTAAAACTAAAACCTCAAAATCAATCATAAAAATGAAAAATACTCCTATGGGTAGCACCCATTTTAAAATTGGAATATTAAAATAATATTTTTGTTAAAGTGGTAAAATAAACCATTATTATTGTAAACAAAATCATCAAATCAACCCTTAAATGTTTTCTTTCTAAATTTTATTTTATCACTCCAAACACAAAATAATCCATAATACCATGAAAAAAATACACAAAATAATCCATAATACCATGAAAAAAATACATGAAAAATAAAATTTCTAATGAAAGAAGCCAGTTTTAAAAAAATATGCATTTGTTTTTGTAAAAACAAAAACAAAAAATACCCCCAAAACAAATCAAAATTCAAAAAAATATTAAAGAAAATTCAAATAAAAATATTAAACTCTAACCTAAAACTTTGTCTTAAAAAATTAAAACAATACTTTCATTTAAAATAAAAAATAATAAATAATAATATATATATATATATATATATATATATATATATATATATTTAAGTTTTTAACCCAATTTTTTTTAATTTAAGTTTTTAAATTTATTTTATTGGCAAAGTATTTAAAGTTTTCAACCATATTTTTTTTTTGTAAGTAAGAAATTATATTACGTAAGGAGCCTTCTAAGGCTAAACATAGGTTCCAAAAGTACAAAAATGCCCACTGTAATTACCGGATCGCCCCCAACGTAGGGGAAACCACCCGCTTACGCTTTGAGTCATCGGTCTGAGATTGTTGCATAATCATAAAACATATATAATCAAAAGACATGCCACCTAGCCTAGGATAACAACAGTATATTAGACACCTGGCGAAATGCCTAGCCACACAGCGCCGAGGTCCTCTGCCCAAGTTTCTGGCGCGGGCTTGGTCACCGGCTTCCTTTTGCTCCTTGTGCTCCTGTCGTTCTGTGTGTTCAGGTGGGCCGTTGTTCTCCTCTTCCTTCTGCCGCGTTGCGGCCTGTCGCAGCATATCGCCTAACCCTATGTCAATTTCCCCACCTGGTGCCATGTCCGCTGGTTCTGTAGAGAGTCCCATTTGCATTGTCGATAGAATCTGCAGGAAGGTTTCCACATTGTCTTCGGTGGCTTGGAACCGAAATTTGAGGTGGTCCGCCACCTCTTCCGATCTCAAGACGCAGGTCGTAAGGATCCCAGACCTTTCGGCCGGAAATTGCTCGCGTCGGCTGGGCGGGTGGGTGGAGACGCAGCCTCTTTGGCTGCCCCGAAGTCCGGTGTGATCATCTCGTGCACTGAGATTGGAAGGACATAGGACGCCAAGAGTTGCATCCCGGTCGTTAGGACCGGGCACAAGCATATAGCCGCCGATGGTAGCCATGGCCCGAGTGAGGTGGCTTGCTTGGGAGTCGCAGGTTCATGCCTTTATCTCTTTGCGTGAGAAGGTGACAATTTGTATTTAATTGGCTAAGGCGTATGAGCCCCGTAACGGAGGTTGAAGGCGAGAGGGAGGGTCGGCGTGGATTCCATGATGAGCCCCTCTTGGGCTTTCCCCTGATGCGTTCCCTCATTTTTGCAGGTGGACGAGGAATTGTGCTAGGAGCATGGAGCCAGAAATGCAGGAAGCCGGTGGAGCGGATTGCAGTGGAGGCCGAGGTTCTCTTACGTTGTGGAGGGAGGAGCCCTTCCAAACGCAAGCAGGGAGGAATAACAAAAGCCATAAGCCAAGCCATGTTACAGATAGCGGGGAAGCAAGGGGTGGCGTAAATGCCCCTGACTTTGCCCATCATATCCAAATTTAAGCTCGCTAAATGCTCAGATACGAGTTCTCGCTGCACGATGCATCACGCACCGTGTGGTCCGGGTGACGATCCGCCTCCATTCGCTGCCAATGGGAATCCACTCATCACCCCATCCGGGGAGTTTTCAACCATATTTTTTAATATATATATATTTTTTAATGTTTTAAATCATAAATTTGATTTTTGATTTTTTTTTATTTTTTGATTTTTTCATTTCTTAGTTTTATATATATTTTTAATTTTATTTTTTTTTTCTTTCTCTCATTTTTTCTTTCTTCTATTTTTTATACAAATTTTCTTTTTAAATTTTATTTTATTTTTAATTTTAATTTTTTTATTTTTCTTTTTTAATTTATAAAAGAAAAAATATCTATTTTTTGTTAAATATTTAAATATAGTATTTTTAATTGCAATTATTTTCTATGTATTGAAGTAAAAGTAAAAAATGTGCTAAAAACAATATTTTCCACTACTTAAGCATAAATTAATTAAAAAAACCAAAAATTTTAATTTAAAAAAAGTAAATGGTAAAAAATATTTTTAAGATTGAAAGAAGCATGAAAAAAATGACTAAAAATAATGTTGAAAAAATAAGCATTCAAAACATAATGTGGAAACATTAAAAATAAAAAAAACACCTATAAAAATCAAATTTCACTTAATTATTTATAATTTCTATGAATAAAAGTTGTATATTTGAAAATCTAATTCAATTTCTTATGTTTCTTCTTTTTACACCATATTCAAATTCAGTGTAAAAGTATCTTAAATAATCCCTCCAAGTTAACATATTGATGTTTTTCCATGTTTGCATTTCCACTAACACAAGTCATGAAAGACCATCATACCATCATTAACTTTCACATGCCCAATTATTTTTGCATGATAAATGCCCCCACCCCAACCCTAACCAAGTAGTCTATACATGGCATTAGCTTTTGACTTCTACACACAAAATGTTCATCATGAAACATTTTACTATGAACTATACTCAATATTTATAACAACCCATTAATGAAGAATGTTAAACACTGATATTAAAACCATTAAAATCATCGTTTTTAATAAAGAAAATGTTTTTAATATTCCAACCCTAAGTGATAAATTTACTTTGCATCCAATTTAAAAATAACTCAAGTTTAAAGTATAGAATAAAAACTTTATTTGAAATACACATATTCATTATATATATGGTGGGATATAATCCAATTTACAAAGAATCCTAAAAACCCATTCCTATCACCTAAAAGTCTGCTCCTATCACATTAGTGCGCTGTGTGGAGCAGTACCTGTTTCTGAGTAGGTAAATGCCCAACTTCTTCAGATAGGTCCGCCTAGCTCGTTAGTCCAGATTGGAGTAGGGTTGGGTATAGAGGGCACAGGGCCTTGCCAAGACTTCTTGTCTTTAATGAAATACCTCCTTGCGTGCCTCACTGACTGAGTCATGAGCTCAACGTGGATACTTGTAATTCTTTCTCGAAAATGGCTTCCATCAAGCGACTTGATTCATAAAAGTGGGTGTCTTCACAAGGTAAGGCGGATTGGGTTTCAGGGAATCGTTTGTGAGAGGCAGAGAGAGAAACCTGGCAACCTAAGATTGGTCGACTGATGATCACTATGTGCATACCCAATTTCATGATGATTTTTGTTTGTACAGTGAATTTGAGTTGATTTTTGCTCTCCCATTAAAGATAGCGCATAGCCCTATATGGAGATCACCCAAAGTAAGGGACTTCGTTCAATATTCACAGGTTTGAATTATTCCCCTTCTTTATTATAGTGATTGATATAATTTATTACTTGCTTAAATTTGAAATTTAAAGATGGAAAAATATATTTTAGATATAGTTTAATTTTTGTACTTTAAGGGTTCGAATGATTACGGGATATTTTAAAAATAATTTCAAGAACATAACCGACCGATTTGTACTGTGAGAAGATGTTTATGAATTACTCAAAATTACATATAGTAGCAAACGCCAGGTCGTGCCTTGTTAATCTATTTCTTGTGTAGTTGAGAGTTCATTCGTGCTCATGATATTTCTATTTTTGGTGGAGGGTACAATCCTTTGAATTTGATACATTGAACTTGTTTTTCCTGTAAAATATATTTCACCTATCATATATTGTATCACTGTAATTGAAACCTAATAATTTTAACGAAGCCCGATGCAACTGTGCTGATTGGATGCCACTACATCTCTGTCTTATTCTCCATGTCCTTGGGGCTGGAGGGAGTATAGTAAACTGTTTCGAATTATTTTAGTTGTACACTGAAACTAACGCAACAAGAGCCATTTTAACCATATTTTTGAGTGCTTTATACAATTTCCCATTTCATATTTAATTTTTTATCCAAACTTTCCATTGACTTTTTATTTGGGCTTGGCCTCTTCACCTAGAGGAAGATATGTTTGAAACTTAGGAAATGATAACTAAGTTATGTATTATTTGGCCTTGGCCTTTTCCCTATTCCCTAGGGAAAATATGTTTAAAACTTAGGAAATGATAGCTAAGTTACATTTTATTTGGCCTCTTACAGAGGAGGCACGATGATTTTTTATCCAAACTTTCCACTGACGTTTGGTGAGGGGAAGATATGTTTGAAACTTGGGAAATGATAACTAAGTTACGTCTTATTTGGCCTCTTCCCCAAGCACAAGGGGAAGATATGTTTGAAATTTAAGAAATGATAATTAAGTTAAGGAGCCTCAGAGAAGATGTGTTTGAAACTTAGGAAATGATAACTAAGTTAAGTAGTACATGCTTTCAAATGAACTAATGTTATCATAGTTAGTTAACATTTAATGTTTGAGCTCGCCACTCTCCTTCTTCACTAAGGTTTCTCGGTTAGTACATGATTTGAAGTGAAATAATTATATCATAGCTCGTTAACATTTATTGTTTGCGCTCGTCACTCTCCTTCTTCACTAAGGTTCCTAAGTGCCAAGTTATTGAGTAGCATTAGCTGTTGAGCAACATAGGTTGAACACCATGCAAGACTTGTGCCCATCAATGGAGACGGGAGTTCCATGAATTATCAACTAATAAAGCCACACGCAAGGCCAGGCCCATTGAATCCTCATGAACCGGGACCATCCTACCCAAGCTCACTCCATCAACAAATCACCCTGTCCATGCCCTCTGTCTTGTTTTGCACATGGTTCCTCCATTGGAATTTTCCTTCCCAACATATTGTAAACTTGATTAATAGATTAATAGAGTTTTCCTTCACAAACATATTATAAACTTGATTCAACTTCGAGTCTTTGGTAAAGGCTTGGGTGGAAATTGCTCGAAAAGCTTCTGGAATTCATATTTGTTGGTGCACAGCCTTCTTCATCGTGCAGAACAACAACAGGTCAGGTTTTCACTACAACTTTGGGGTACATTTCAAGTTCAATTTAAACTCTAATCAAGTTCTCACAATCCAAAAAATGATCAAGCATGGATGGTAAGAAAACTCAACCTGTAAGTATGAATTCCTTGGAGTATAGTAATATTCAGTTTTTAATTTCTCATTAATAGATACTAAAAATAACATGAAAAGAAACCTGGAATTGATAGGGAGGACCTTGGATATGGAACAGATTATTCCAGTGGATAAACGGTTAAAGTTAATCATCTTGGGCAAATTAATCTGCTCACATTTTATGCACTCTTGGGAAAATAATTTGCTAAAAAGAATGCTCTCTATGGGAAAATACTTTGCTAAAATGAATTCTCTCTATGGGCGTTGAAAGGCCTCGGCCATAGTTTAAATACATGTTCCATTCTCTATATCGTATATTTGGTGGTTGTCCAGCTCTCGCTTCCTGGTTTCATTATGTTAATGTGTGGCTTCATTATGTTAGTGTGTTGTAAAGGCAAATATATTAATAGATCTGAGTACATCTCTTCAGTGTTCTCAATTCCCCTTCATGTGACTTCTCTGTAATCAACAAATTTTCCTGTGACTTCTCTGTAATCAACAAATTAACAAACTAGATGGTTACTACATTGAATTTTAAATAGTTTATCTTTATCTTTTTCTTTCTTCTTTACTTAGTCCACGACTGAAACGTGGGTTTGATAATGGAAAATCTGGGATTTTCCCACCTTCCTGGATGGGCTTCTTCATAGCAACATTGTCACGGGTGTGATCAACAGTCAGTAGCCCCAAAAACAATTCCTTTGCATCGCAATGTATACACCTATTTCTCACTCTAATATCAACCCATTCCACCCACTCTTTCTCTACAGGTTTCTTGATATTTCACGCGAAGTCGTTCAAGTTACAGTGGTCGACTGTTTGTTTAACACTCTCTGTAAAAGAATCAATAACAACGCAAAGTATTAGCATGATTTGAGTGACTGTGTTTTACCGGTTACGTGAATGCATTATTTGAACCATCATTCCTTCACTTTTTCTACATTCCACAATAAGATAAAACATAAAACCTAACAAGCATACATATTACTCATATAGAAAATGGAACACGATCAGAAGTCTTTACCTAGTACCCAGGTTGCCTGCACCATATTGCTCGGACAGACAAGCACAGACAAAAACAACACAATTTATAGTTGAAGTTGAGATTCCATATTGCTATTTATAGTTGAAGTTGAGATTCCATATTGCTAGTGCAAATCCCCTCTCTTTTAATAAATTTGAGCAACCATAATCTTGAAGGATCTATGCAGAGAACTAGATAATCATTCAATTAGAATAGCATAACAATATACTAAATACTAAATGATTAAATCACAATATCATAGAAAGAAGAAATAATTATTATTCAGGTAATTGCACAGAAAGGTTGCCTTCAAGTGTGATCAACCTTGATCTTTATAACAATACATAGCCTCATAGAACAAACAGTTAGACAAAAATTTATTTTAGAAAACTACTCATGCATTTTGCATGCATTATTTAGTCAAACAATATGTATCATACTAACCGATAGAAAAGAAAATTGCAAATAGATTGCATCATGTCATATGATTGACAAAACTGCATCAATTACCAACATACTCCCCCTTGATGATGAGAGAGCTCACAATCTGATCTCAAAGTTTCAAAAACTGGACTTTAACAACTCCCTTAGTGAAAATGTCTGCAATTTGTTCTTGAGTCTTTATATATCTTAGTTCTACTTCCTTCTTTTGCACCAAATCTCTAATGAAATGATACTTTAAATCAAAATGTTTTGTCTTGCTATGATGGACTGGATACTTGGCCAATTTGATGGCACTAGTGTTATCACAAAATATCACTGTAGGATGAATTTGTTTCTCTCCAATTTCTTCTAGAACTTTTCTAAGCCATAATGCTTGTGTACCTGTTGAGGTGACTGCAACATATTCTTCCTTTGTGGATGAAAGTGCAACTATACTTTGCTTCTTTGAGCTCCAAGTAATCAAACCCGAACCAAAAGAGAAACAATTACCATATGTAGACTTTCAGTCATCCAAACTACCTGCCCAATCAGAATCACTAAATCCAACAAGATTAAACCTTTTAGAAGTGTAGTAATGAATACCAAAATTTAGAGTTCCTCTCACATACCTCAAAATCCTCTTGATTGCCTTCATATGTATTTCAGATGGCTCTGTCATGTATCTTGAAACAAGAGAAACTGAATAAGAAATATGAAGTATTGTGTGTGTTAGAAACATCAAACTTCCAACAATACTTATGTATGTTGCCTCATCAACAATTTTAGCACCATCATCTCTACACAACACAATTCCATGAGCAGTTGGAGTGGAGGCCTCCATACCCAAAAAAAATTGCATGAGACCCAAATCTTTCAGCTCAAATTCATTCATCATAGAAATTTTGAATTCATCCTTCATCTTAGAACTACTACCCATAAACAATAAGTCATCAACATATAGAATTACAATAATAATCTTGTTACCTTCTTGTTTGTAGTAAAGTGTATGTTCACTTTTACTTATATTGAATCCACTCTCCTGAAAATATCCATCAATCCTAGCATACCATGTTCTTGGTGCTTGCTTGAGGCCATACAAAGCCTTGTTCAACTTGTATACTTGATGTTGTTTTCCTTGCACTTCAAAATCTTTTGGTTGTTCCACAAACACTTCTTCTTCTAAGTACCCATTCAAAAAGGCACTTTTCACATCCATGTGATGAATGCTCCATTTCTTCTGAGATGCTAATGAAATCATCATTCTAACAGTCTCTTGTCTTCCTACTGGTGCAAATGTTTCTTCATAATCAACTCCATACCTCTGTGTGAAGCCTTTATCAACTAATCTTTCCTTGTGTCTTTCAACAGTCCCATCACTATTGTACTTAGTCTTGTAGACCCATTTAGTACCAATCTTTTTCTTGTCATGTGGAAGTTTTGTAAGCTCCCAAGTATCATTCCTATGAATAGAATCTATGTCTTCTTACATTTCTTACACCCAAACCTCATTAGTACATGCATCTTCAAAACATGATAGAAATTGTGGACAAAGAGGTTTTGATTAAAAAGGTGTTGAGGTCTCTAACACCAAGGTGGAACCATGTCGCCATAATCATTGAAGAAAGAAAGGATTTGTCTACTCTTCAGTTTGATCACCTAGTTGGATCTCTTATGTCTCATGAAGAAAGATTGATAGATTCATTTGAAGAAAAATCTTTCTCGCCACTTTCTCCAAATGAATCCATCAATCTTTCTTCATGAAACATAAGAGATCCAACTAGGTGATCAAACTGAAGAGTAGACAAATCCTTGCTTTCTTCAATGATTGTGGCAACATGGTTCCACCTTGGTGTTAGAGATCTCAACACATTTTTAATCAAAATCTCTTTGTCCACAATTTCTCCTAGAGTAGCCATTTTATTGACTACATCGTTTACTCTCACACAATAATCACTTACATTTTCAGCTTCTTGCATCTTCAAATTCTCAAATTCTCTTTTCAATGTCTGTAGCTTGAAAACTTTGAATTGATCACTGCCTTGGTAAGCTTCTTGTAGAGTCTTCGAGGCATAATCAACCTTGGAAAGTAAAGAAAAATCTATTGTCTCACCTATTGGATTTTCTTCATGTGCTCGACTTTTACTCCTTTGATAAATGTCACTTAATCTTCTTACCTTCCTTGCAAAACTTGAATTTGATGTTAGGCCTGCACTTGGAACTAAAGAATTAGATGAGGGGATACTTGGTGGATTTGTAGCACTTGGAACTGAAATATTAGTGGGCTTCTCATTATCAATACCATCAATAATATCCCTATCCAAAACAGATTTAGACATATCATCATGGCATTTTTCATGACCATAAACTCCCCCTTCATCAAAAATTACATATCTTGACACAAAAATGCTATTAGTGAGGGGATTACACAACTTGTAAGCCTTACTTTGTTCACTATATCCAACAAAAATGCATGACTCGATTTTTGGATCTAACTTTTGTCTATTTTGATCAACTACATGGACATAGGCTTCACAACCAAATACTCTGAAATGATTAACATTAGGATTTTTTTCATACCACGCTTCATATGAAATCATCATATCAAGTGCACTTGTGGTACATCTATTGAGAATATATACAGATGTAGCAACTACATCACCCCAAGAAAAAATTCTTAATCCCTTGGTTTGCAACATACTTCTTGCCATTTCCACCACTGTACGATTTTTCCTCTCTCCTACTCCATTTTGTTGAGGTGTGTAAGTAGTGGTGAGTTATATTTTGATGCCATTCATATCATAATAATTCTGAAAATCTTTTGAACAAAATTCTCCTCCACGATCAGTCCTTAAGCACTTGATTTTCCAACCTCTTTCATTTTCCACAAGGGCTTTAAACCTCTTGAATGTATCAGAGGCTTCATCCTTAGTCTTCAAAAAATAAACCTAACACTTTCGTGAGTAATCATCAATAAAAGTAATAAAATATGATGACTTACCCAAACTCTTTGTCTGCATAGGACCACAAATGTCTGAGTGAACTAACTAAAGTGGATAATGGGCCCTCCATGCATTTCCTTTTGAAAATTTCTCTCTTGCATGTTTTCCTTTAGCACATCCTTCACAAATATCCTTATGTTCTTGAATCTTAGGAAAACCATAAACTAATTCTTTGGATGTTAGAAGCTTCAGACTATGAAAATTCAAATGTCCATACCTGAGATGCCACAACCAACTGTTTTCTTCATATGCCATATTGGCAATATGGTTGTTATGTTCTCCAAACATCAATGGGAACATCATATTCTTTGACATAGGAACAACTGTAACCACCCTATTGACTTTATTCTTATCATAAATTGTACATTGTTGATTTTCAAACACCACCTTATAAATTTTCTCACACAATTGGCCAACACTCAATAAATTATGCTTTAATTGTGGAGTGTAATAAATGTCTTTAACACTTTTCATAAATTCTTTAGTATGGACTTGCATAGCTCCTTTTGTAGAAACCTCCAATGCTTTGTCATCACCCAGCTTGATCTTGGATTTGAAACTCTCATCCATTGTAGAAAATAACTTATTATTTCTTGATATGTGGTTAGAACACCCTGAATCTAAATACCAAATATCTTTAGTGTCATTTTCAGATTTGTCATAAGATAAAAATAAATTGTTTGGAGAGGCTTCATCACTTTTTTGAGAATAATTAACACTTTTGTTATTATTACCTTCTTTTAATCTACAATCCCTTTCAAAGTGACCATACATTTTACAATAATAACACTGGATATTTCTTTTATCAAATTTGCCTCTGCCTCTTCCTCTTGAACCACCTCTTCCTCTTGGATAGTTATGATTTTGACCTCTACCTTGGCTTTGGTTTCTTTTGTTGTTAGTGTTGGCATCTCCATTCTTTGTAATTTTTTAAGAAATTGTGGACAAATAGGTTTTGATTAAAAACTTGTTGAGGTCTCTAACACCAAGGTGGAACCATGTTGCCATAATCATTGAAGAAAGCAAGGATTTGTCTACTCTTCAGTTTGATCACCTAGTTGGATCTCTTATGTCCCATGAAGAAATATTGATAGATTCATTTGAAGAAAAAGATTTATTACCACTTTCTCCAAATGAATATATCAATCTTTCTTCATGAGACATAAGAAATCCAACTAGGTGATCAAACTGAAGAGTGGACAAATCCTTGATTTCTTCAATGATTATGGCAATATGGTTCCACCTTGGTGTTAGAGACCTCAACACCTTTTTAATCAAAATCTCTTTGTCTACAATTTCTCCAAGAGTAGCCATTTTATTGACTACATCTTTTACTCTCACACAATAATCACTTACATTTTCAGCGTCTTGCATCTTCAAATTCTCAAATTCTCTTTTCAATGTCTGTAGCTTGACAACTTTGACTTGATCACTGCCTTGGTAAGCTTCTTATAGAGTCTTCCAGGCATCTGTTGTTGTCTTTGCACCTGCAATTCTTGGAAATAAGCTTTTATCAAGAGCAATTTGAATATGAAATAAAGCCTGAGTGTTCTTCCTTCTTAGCTACTCTATCATTTGCACTAAGAGTGGTCCAATCTTCTGGATCTACATAACCCATTTCTACAATCTCCCATAGATCTTTCCCTATCAAAAAGGTCATCATATTGATGCACCAATAATCATAATCACTTCCATTAAATTATGGAATGGGTAATGAATTAGAGTTTGACATGATTACCCTAAACAAAAACCACCTCTGATACCAAATGAAGGATCTATGGAGGTCTATCTATGAACTAGATAATCATTCAATTAGAATAGCATAACAATATACTAAATACTAAATGATTAAATCACAATATCATAGAAAGAAGAAATAATTATTTTTCAGGTAATTTCACAAAAAGGTTCAATTATGATCAACCTTGAAAATGCTTACAACAATTTATTTTAGAAAACTACTCATGCATTTTGAATGCATTAACAATCTATATCTGAATAGTGACATGATTGACAAGACTGCATCAATTACCAACAAATATCTCCCACAACATTGAAAACAATTACCAATTATCACTTAATCTTACATCTCAAGAGCACAAACACTTCTATCAATATATCGTCTAAAGAGGAGAATATAGAATTTATCTTATATAAACAAATGTTAGTTTTCTTCACCCATGATGTTTCTAACTGCTTCCTTTATTATTCAACTATCACTTATTATTTTTTATTATTATATTTTTATAGTAAACACGGTAAACAAAAATTATGCGATATCAGTTTTATAGTAACCACAATAAACAAAAATTGTCCATATGTTCTATAGTAAATACAATAAACCTTAGTTCTCCAGATAATAATGAAAAAGAAAAGGATTGTTAGAGTTTAAGGAGGGAGATCTCTGGTCATATATCCTCAATATCTAAACTGAAGAAATTTTTCCGACTTTTTAATCTCACAGATGAAATTAAATGACATAATGTAAAGCATGCACTTTTCCTTCATTACAAGAGAAAGGCAAGGGAAGTAGAGAATCATACACAGATTATAGAAAGAACTTAATTTTGTTTAACTTGTCTAGCCGAGAAGAATCAAAACGAGATGTGTCTCGGCGAGGCCTTCTGGTCATGTGTTCAACATGTTTCCATATGAAGCTTTAATGCAAAAATTATGACTTGCAGAAACCGGGAAAAATGCAATTCCACAATTTGTGCAGATGATATTTGTACTTGTAGCTGGCACAAATACATGTTGAGGAATCAATAGAGAAACATTCCTCTACACAAACATAGTTTTGTCCTCCTGGTTGTCTCTTCCCTGACTCAGATTAAGGTGCTTTTATTGCTGCTTGCTTCCAATCGTGATGATTTTTGTTTGTACAGTGCACTAGATTTGAGTTGATTTTTGTTTGATTTTTGCTCTCCCATTAAAGATAGTGCATAGCCCTATATGGAGATCACACAAAGAAAGGGACTACGTTCAATATTCCCAGGTTTGAATTAATCCCATTCTTTATTACAGTGATTGATATAATTGATATAATTTATTAAATGCTTAAATTTGAAATTTAAAGATGGAGAAAGATATTTTAGATATAGTTTAATTTTTGTATTTTAAGGGTTAGTCATTCGTGCTCATTGAATTTCTATTTTTCGTAGAACTATTTAGTTCTTTGTCGAGGGTACAATCCTTTGAATTATACGTTGAAGTTGTTTTTCCTATAAAATATATTTCACTTATCATATATTGTATGAATGTAATTGGAATGTGATAATTTTAACGAAGCTCGATGCCATTGTACATAGCCATGTTGATGTGGATGCCACTTAACGAAGCTTGATGCCATTGTACATAGCCATGCTAATGTGGATGTCGCTAAAGCGACTATAGCGATCGATAATTCATTAACTTCATATTAGTTTGTCCTTTGACTACAAATGTTTGCATAATCTCTATAGTTGGAACTAGAGAACTAAAAACATTGATTTGTATATAATAAAAAATACCATATATGTCATGATCAGATTGGAGTTATTATTTCCATCTTCCCTATTCCCAATGTTTTATATGTTAGCATATCCAAAGTTTTTGATCATCTATGGTATTTTTGAATTTTCACTATTTTTATTAAAATGTTTAGATATCCAAAGTTTTGAGCATGAAGAGTCAATTTTTTATTAGTTGACTTCATATTAGTTTGTCATTTGACTAATTTTTTTTTGCATAGTCTCTATTGTTCGAACTATTGTTACTATTATTACAATTTTTTTATTGTTATTATTTTATATTATTAGAAAATAATATAATATTTATTTTGCGTACATAATAGACCTGTCGCACTGCATTCTTTCTTAAATGTTTACACAGTGTGAGGCCCTTCGGTGGTCCTGACAGACTTAAATGTTTACCTAACATGTCTCAAAGCATTAAATGTTTACTTAACATGCCTGTTACAATACATTTTCCTCTGAATTTTTTTATGCAATGTTATCTGCAGTGAATATGGGCAATATTGTTCTTCAGCGACATTATTGGTTCACTGGTTGATGCTTGCTCATTGCTTGTTCAGTGGATTCTTATTTTCTTGTTGATGTTGCTCTTGTTTGCATGTTGGTCTTCTTGCATTTTGCACGCTTGGGACTCTGCAACCACAATTGGAACTGCACTTCTGTCATTCGCCATTGACGGGTGGGTTTCGGTGCCATGTTTACCTTCCTATTCGTTGTTTGTTGTTTGTTATTTCCAGTTTGCAAGTGAAAATTTTCAATACTGGAGATTCCTGAGTCAAAATCCTCTTGCAGAACATCTTTGTATGTGAGGAGAAAATATGATTTATTTTTTTTATATGTCGTTGTGGCTACGATGGAGGTGGGTTATGTGTCGAACATTAGCGTTCAGGAATGAGATGAAGACAACATTACAATACTGCTTCTCTAGTCATAGTAGTCACATACAAATATGGGTTGTAAGAGGATTTTGATCACTCCCAATATTGAAGATTATTACTTGCAAACTGGGAAAAAAACAAAAAAGGAATAGGGATACAACCATGGAACTGAAACTTACCCGTGAATGGCGAACGACAGAAGCCCAGCTCCAATTGTGGATGCAAAATACCAACCGTGCAAATTGCAACTTTCTGAAATGTTTACACAGTGGGAGGCCTTTGGACGGTCCTCACATCCTTAAATGTTTACCTAATAGGATTCACAGCCTGAAATGTTTGCTTAATAGGTGTGTTATATTACATTTTCCTCCAATTTTTTTATACAATCTTGTCTGTAGTGAATTTGGCCAATATTGATCTTCACTGACATTCCTGGTTGACTGGTTGATGCTTTCACGTTGGTTCGTTGGATCTTGGATATTGTTGTTTGATTCAAATTGGCAGAGTTGAGGTCATGCAGCTGCAGTTGGGCCTTTGGGTACTTGTTCACTGGTTTGGTGTTTGGTGCTTTCTCTTGTTTTCTTCAAATTTGCAAGGTTGGGGTCTTGCATCTACAATTGGACCTGTTGTTGCAGTTTGCAGGCTAGGGGTTGTGCTTTTGTCCTTCCCCATTTATCCGTGAGTCTCAGTGTTGCAGTTGCATTCCTCCATTACTTAACATGGTTGTTATAATACATTTTCATCCGATTTTATTTATTTATATTTTACAGAGTTCTCTGCAGTGAATATGGGAAATATTGTTCTTCAGCAACATTGTTGGTTCACTAGTTAATGCTTGCTCATTTCTTGTTCATTGGTTTATTGTTTTCATGTTGATGTTTCTCTTATTTTCCTGTTTCTCTTGTTGCAGTTTGCATGCTTGGGATTCTGAAACCGCAGTTGGAACTGCGCTTATGTGGATACCCATTGACGGATGGGTTTTGTCACTATGTTTACCTCGTATTTGTTGTTTGTTGGTCCTATTTCCAGTTTTCAAGTGAAAATTTTAAATGTTGGGGATGCCAAACATTTTCATATGTGACTACTACGACCAAAGAAACAAGAGTGTGTTGTTATCTTGGTGTTGTTCTTGAGGTCGTTGTTCGCCAAAGATCCTACCTCTGTCACAGCCATAGTGACATGGAAAAGGTTGACAAATCTATGGCAAGTGGATTCAGAATAATACGAAAAGAACATGAAAGAAATCATATTGATGTTATGAAAATGATGCATGCACTTGCAAATGCATTTCTTAATGTTCAACAAATCTTTGCTCAACAAACATTCGACGTTGCACTTTCCCTGCCCCTGGACTGTGGTTCAAGGAAATGTGTTTTCAAAAACACATCTCCACTTGAAAAATGCAAATTGAAACATGGTTTTGAAGTTGGGCCACCAAAAATACTATTAAAATAAAATAATATGAAAAATGTTGCAATAGATATAAACAACATCTATTTTGGACTTGAACCTGAGTTTGTCGAGCTCTAACTATATTTCATAGCTGAGAATGTTTTTCCCATAGTTAATGTGTTTCTATGGCTTCATAATTATCTCACCAAGTGTTGTTGTGTGAGGGATAAAGTTCTTATCTCCCTTTCTTTTTTCTCTTCTATACTTACCCGTTGTTTCCCTTTTTGTCTTCCCCTCTACTATCTGTTTTTGGTTCTATACTTAGTTGCGTTTATGTGCTCGTGGGTTCCCGTGGTGCTGAACTGAAAAATACTCATCTCTATCTATATGTTCACATCACGAGTCAAATTGACCGTTGTTTGTTTGCATACTTAGCCAATTTTATGACCGCGGATTCACGGATAGGCGCTATCAAAATCTGATGCCTTGTGTTCAAGGTATACATCTTGCACAAAAAGCTTCGGTGATTTACAATCGACCCCAGACTCCTCGAACTCACAAACCTGAATCTACCTACGACGACTTTATCTGACCGACCCGCCTTTCCATACTTAGTCGAGTCTTCAAAGTTTCACAGGTTCACGGACTCTCGGGTTCACAAAAGTTTGAAAGAATTTTTTGCTCCCCTCCATCCCCGCCACTCTCCTCCCTTCCCAATGCACATTAATTATGCTTTTACTAGTGAAAAGTCACGAGACGGGTTCGAAAATATTGGAATTAATAAGCGGAAATCTCGAGGAAATCTCCCATTAAAACACATTAACAGGAGAATATTATGGGGTCTGATGTTTTTTTTGTGTCCATAATAAATTGGAAAAAATTGTTGTTTATTTTTTTTTTTAAGGCATCATCATAGTAAGAGTGTAATATTGTGCTACCCCACTGTCATCCATGAAGGTGTCATCCACAAAGGTCTTGACTTCATGTCCCTCTTTAATATTGTGCATATATTACAGGTTGTCATATTTGAGAATATGCTTGCATACAGAAATGTTAACTCATATGTTATTAGTGACAACTCACCACACATATTTGAAAAAATCGAGGAAATCTACCATTAAAATGCATTAAACCAAGATGTATGGAATATTATACTATCATCCTCCAACGTTCATTTTAAATACTTATTCCCATTTCCCTCTATCATCGAAAACTTAGGCTTTAAGGTTCCTTCATTGTGATGTTCCTGGCCATCCACATGTGAGACAACTTAGAGATGTCATTCAGGCACAATTGAAAGAAGAGGGAATGGTTTTATGTGACGTCAACTTTGAGCGAAAAAAATTATGTTATCCAACAGAAACTCAAGCACTAAAAATTCAAGTATCTTATGATTGGTATTATCACTGTATTTGATCTTTTCGTTGGTTTAAAGGCCTGCCTAAAGATTTGTATGTTGAACTTCTTTATTTTGTTACTAGAAATTGTAAGGGACTTTCAAGTCACCTGCAAAATGCTCCTTTGTTGAAGTATATAGCTTCTTCCAACAACACAGATTTAGCAAGTGTATCAAATCTTGCAGACCACACAAAAATTTATCTTTCATCAAAGGAGTCACAGATATTGTGGCTTTTAAAATGGTCTAGAATATTCGAAAATGACACCAAATATTACTCCATGCATGAATATACTCAAAAGAAAATTATAAATTTGGATTCTCGCGAATGTGAGAAACTGTATGGGCGGTTGAATCAACATCCTAAAATTATAGAAGTTTCTATTTCAAAGTTTGTTGAACGAATTCTAGGTGTGGTAACAGACTTGACAGAAAGTCAGCTTCTTTTTCAAAATTTGTTTACCGACCTCTGGATGTAGTAAAAGAATCCACATACAATCAAATTTTTGTTGATACTGCACATTTTTTTTCACTATTCCTATGCATGTTATTGCATTTGGGTCGAGGAGCTTGCCACTCTTTGCAAGAATATTCTCTTGGTAGTTGAAGGTGGGTATATAACCAAGGGACGATTCTCTCAAAAGTTTATGATACCTGCATCGACATGTAACTAGGAAAATTTAATGGGAAGGAATTATGGACTTTGGACTTTGCAACACTTTCTAAAGATTACTTTATACAACCACCTTTTGTAAGAAGTTTGACATATTCAGGTAATGATTTGGATTCTCAAGATCACCTTTTACTACCACCTTCATGTAATCATTTTGTTTCATTCTTTAGAGGATACCTTTATGTGGGGGATATTCTAGAGTTGTTTCCACCGAATATCAATATTCTTGTGGTTTCTCATCCTTTGAATCAAGAGAATGTGTTTCTTCTGTTGTAGTAGATCTGATATTTGAAAAAAAATGGAAGTTGTTCGATGCTTGAAGTATTGACTTGTCTCATTCAAATAAATCACCATGGCCTCGCTGCAAGCGCCTCTAGAGTTTCTCATCAGGATCATAGGTCGATAAGCACAGAGTGCCTTCTTGTTCATAGAGTTTTTCCATCACCAGCTTGTGTTTTCACATGTTCTTTTATTTCTACCTTATTTCTTTGTCCTAGTGGTGGATCCTTCTATCCCAACCAGCATGATGGAAATAAACTATCTCTAGGGAATTTGATCAGTTCCGAGGATCTGAGTTGACTATATATTAATTTCGGTTAACTTAAAAAGGTTTATGTGTGAAACCTAATGTTAGAAATATAAAATGCAATTTATTATTTTTTTAAATATAAAACAATGTATTTTTCTTAACACATGACTGTTCAAAAACTTCCATGCATTGTTTTGGATTCACGTCCTTCAAGGATGTTAATTAATTAAACAATTAATATTGCTTGTTCCAATGCAATCGACCCGTCGTCGAATATGGAAATCACATTAACACTGCAATGCCATATAATACATGTCTGACATGTAGCTAATGTTGAGGTCATCATTGCACAGGACACCCAACCTCCAAATATTTCTGGACTCCAAGCAACACTAAAGTCGATGCTCTTTGCAAGTCTGAAAATCCTCTAGTGTAAGTGCTTTGACATTGACAGGCATGCTTATTCACCACATAACCACCCTACACTCAATGGCATTGTTACCATTTCCACTACTAGTGTCAATGTTTGAAGCTAAATCCATCTGGAGCCTGGAGTCACTGCCAGTGTGGATGCGTGAGGTTGAAGCTACCTGGACCCTGGGGTCACAACTTGTTACACTTGACATTAGTACCAGTAGTTATCAAAAGTTGATTGCATGTTGATTACATTACTACATCCAGAGGTCACTCAACAAACTTTGAGATATAAGCTCGTTGTCTATCAAGTCTGTTACAATTTTGAGATAGAAGGTTCTGTATTTTTAGAATGTTGATTCAACCATGCATACAGTTTCTCACCTTTGTGAGGATACAAATTTATAATTTCCTTCTGAGTGTATTTGAGAATGGAGTAATATTTGGCGTCACTTCCGAATATTCAAGACCATTTTGTGAGCCACAATGATTTCCACTCCTATGATGAAAGATATATTCTGATGTAATCTACAGGATTTGATACACTTGCCAAATCTATGTTGTTGAAAGAAGTTATATACTTCAATAGAGGATAATTTTGCAGGTGAATTGAACGTCCCTTCCAATTTACAATAATAAAACAAATAAATTCAACATACAAATCTTTAGGCAAGCCTTTCAACCAAACAGACGATCGAATACAGAGATAATACCAATCACAAGATACTTGAATTTTTTTATCTCAACTTTTGTTGGCTAACAAAATGTTTTTCCCCCAAAGCTGACGTCACATAAAACCACTCCCTCGTCTTTGAATTGGGCCTAAATCCCATCTCTAAGTTATCTCATATGTGGATGACCAAGAACATTATAAGGAAGGCACCTTAAACCCCAAGTTTTAGATGATAGAGGGAAATTAACACTTAGCAAACTATGGAATGTTGAATAAAAAGCTAATGCAGGAAGGCCATATCTAGAAGAGACAAACTATTCAAGAAGTTGGGATTGATCTAGCTGGTAGCACCAAAGAATTCCAAGACCCAAAATTGATATTCAACTCGTTGATTTTAACCAGGAAAAGCATTTGATGATCAAGTTGAAATCTATAAAAGACTGTCTCCAGGCTTGATTCTTGTACATATTTGTTTTTTTTTGTCCGGGAGAGCCCCAATCACAGTCATTATGGAAAACTCATTTAACTTTCAAAGAATATGTGATGAACTATTTCAAGACAACTATTTTGGTAAATAATCTCAGTTGTATTTTGTAACCCAGTTTATCTTAATATAACATTTTTGAGGTTTTTGTATGGTGTTTTCCAATGTCCAATATTATGTTTTTATTTTATTTTTTATTTTTTTTTAAATTGACTCATTTTTTTGTACATCTATTGATAGATGAATTCCATGTCTTTCTACAAGAATTTAATATTCTCTTTTATTCGTAGTTAAACATGCACGAGAAGAATTGTTTTCCTCCCGCCAAACACTTCGATTTAAATCAAAGATACTCTATTCGCTCCTTACATTTTACATGGAAGGATAATTTTTGATAAGACATAGTTATGTGGCGCCACCCTATACTTAAGAAACACATGGGTGGAATTATTGCTTTCATTCTTCATGGCCTCGTAAATAGAATGAATTAATGACTCTATTTCAACAAGGCAACTTAGGTGTTGGCGTCATGTTCCTGTTCAATGTTGTGCATATATTACAACTTCTTCTATTTGAGAATATCCTTGAATATAAAAAATGTTATGCCATATATATATATATTCTATTTCTTATGGGTTTGAATGAAATTTGCGAACCGAAAAACAGCCTGCAAATTGGAAGATGCTTTGCATTTGGACCACAATTAATCTATTAAGATATATTAATATGAATACTATTGGAATAAATATAAACAAATTATCTTTGAACTTGAAGCTGTCCTTATCGAACCCCAAGTATATTACATAGCTCAGATTAAATGCTTGTATCTCCCTTTGTTTTCCCTTCTCTATACTTACTTGTTTTTCCCTTGTCTTATTCCCCTCTATTATCCCTTTGTGGTTCTATACTTAGTTGCATTTCTATAATCACGGCTTCCCGAATTGGCAAATTGGAAGATGATCATATTTATCTATATCTTCACATCATGAGCTCGATCGACCGTGATACCTATCAATACTTACCTAATTATCTGGCCATCAAATCCCAGGTTAGCGCTATGGAACACTTATCCCCCTTATTCTGTCATATACATCTTGCACCCAAAAACTTTTGTGATCTGCAATTTATGCTTTTACTAGTGAGAAATCACCAGGGGTTTGAAAAGATTGGCATTAATAAACAAACGTTGGATGTTTTTATGTGAGATACTTACCCATTTTTCCCTTTTCTTTTTCCCCTCTATTATCCCTTTCGGGTTATATACTTAGTTTCCTTTCTATGATCACAGGTTCCTGGGGTGGTGGACTGATAGATCTTCATCTCCATCTATATCCTCACATCACAAGTCCAACCGACCATCGTTCCTTTCCATACTTATCCAATTTTATGGCTGCGGTTTTCGGGGTTGGCACTATCGAACTCTGTTGCTGCTTGTTCCATGATATACATTTTGCACTCAAAACTTTTGTCATCTTGATCTGAAAATAGAAGGCTACCTTGTTATGCTATGCAAGCACCCTCTACTTCATTAAAATAAACTTTACAGGACCTTGCTTCATGTGTTAAAATATGCAAGATAGTTTATGTGACAAATTCATGTATCTTCTTGTAAATGTTTATGTGTGAGGATATGTTCTTTTAAATGGTTATATATGTACTTTCAATAAATACACAACAACATAAATTGCAGCAAATAAAACATCAAAATCACAACAAGAACAAGATGATAAAGGAGTTCACCCCTCTCCGGGCTACATCTCCTTGAGCCTCCATCAATGGACTTGGCTCTCTGGGATTAATTTGTCAAAAATTCTTTTACAAGTTGTTGCTCAACTCCAATGGAAATTTTGACTGTACCATTGGGATCAAAATACATAAAACCCCAAAAATGACTAATAGAACTCTGAAAATGGATCATGGCTCATCCAGGCATGACCTCTTCTACATATGGCCTTAAGCTTCCCTGAGCTTCTTTTTGGCAAAAACACCTGTAAAAGTCCTCAAATGGATTTGAAACCTATCCCAAAGTGTTCATATCATAATAATTAGTCAAAAATGATTATTCAATCACAGAAAACAAACATAGGCTCATCTGAGCATGACCTCAGACAATGAGGGCTTCAATCTCCCTCGAGCTTGTTGAAACTTAAATGGTTAAAAACCTACAAATGAAGTCTTCAAATGGCTGTGAAAATAGTGCCAATGGATTCAGAACATCCAAAAACCCCTAGCTGGGATTTTACGGCATCTCATTCGGCCAAAAAATGAAGAAGATAGGCCTCCTGCCATTCTCTTCCTTCAAGCTTGTTGTCTCTGGTTCGCCAAAATGCACCTCCTGTACGTTGAACCCAGAACACGCTCCAAAATGCATGCTTAAACCCAGCACACGCGCATAACCAAAAAATGGTCCAAACTGTAGGACAATTAGGGTGCCTCCAGCCCCTAACCGCCAAAACCACGGTCACAAGGTCACCATGTGACCATGCGCAAAATAGGAAAAGGGATGCGTTTACATTGGCGAATAAATACCCGACAAGTGTCGGCATATGGTTGTATAACTATTTCATAAACCGAATGAAAAACCCCACGCGCACATGGTGGCAGGGTCATATGGAAATATCACCCGAAACCAAGGGCTGAACGCCAATGAAATATGCGTGCTCTCCGTATATACAACGGGTCACATGTGAAAGCATAAACTCGGGGGTTGGGGCTAAGCCCCAGCCCGACCCCCGCGCCCACCATACAATAAGTCAAACATAAAAATATATTTAAACATATGGTTGTTAAGAACCATGGCGTGGCGCATTGGTTGGTCGGACTTTGTTAAAGCTTTACATGGTGGTAGGAGGTTCGGGGTTCAAATCCCATGGACTCCATAAACTTTTGAACTAACAACCATCGCCAATAACGGGGTGCCACATGGCACCAAAATACTTGCCAAAATGATGCCACGTGTCAAAACATGATTCGACCACATGTGTCAATAACGGAATGCCACATCACCAACTACCACCTGGATGTACGACCTCTGCCACATCAGCGTATGGTCATGCCACGTCAGCATCCGTACAGACTGCACAGTCAGCGTCCTTTTTTTTACATGTTTGATGATTCGAACAGATCGTGATATCTCTCTCTCCCGACGTCTGTTTGAACCCAAACAAGTTGCATTGGGTTCGTAACGATGAGGGCTACGCTCTCATTCGTTTTGAGGCAATTGTGAGAACTTTGATTTTTGAGCTAAAATTTGACCCCTGGTCCAGATTTTGATCACGCCTTCCCACTGAAAGGCTTTTGGACCCAAAAAATCTTATGATTATCTATCTGAGATTCAATACTCTTCTACTTTCAAGTTATATCAACTGATTCTACTTGAAAATTCTTTTCGACAATCACCTGGATACTTTGACCTGCCTTGCAGTGCAACTGGCTATGTCCCTCAACCACTATTCTCTGGATTCTGCTGACCCACTGTTCTCTTTGTACTTGGAAGACTTCCAACCTTCCCACTGAGAATCAAGTCCCTCTTGTGAACTCTTTGACGTCAACACAATCAACTCTCCAATGGCTGCAAAAAAACTTTCCTGCGACATCTTGTCATGAGCCAAGAAAACCATCAATCTTGAAAACAAATTATACAAGACTGAAAATGATGCCAACAAAGTCTTTTTCTATTCAAACAAACTGTCGCATCTTGTACTTCATCAAAGCACATGGTGTTTTCTTGTATCTCGGTGTACTCAAAATCAACTTATAACCAAACAAATACCATCGACTAAACATAAGTCGAAAAACATGATCGACACAACATAGTCATCAGACAATCATCAACACCAGTCGAGACTCATTTGAAACATATCAACCTTTCCAAAATGACAAGTCAACATACATGATACACAATCATGTTACAATCATGAATCATTCATGATGAACCATCACCAGGTTCACTGCTTACACATACACAAAAAAAACAAATGCATGTGCATGACTCTTCAACTCTCCTTCCAATACAAACATAAGTACATAAACCCAAAAACATGTGGGTACATAAGAGCTGAATATGAAAAAGATATATGGCTGTAACAAGTGAACATCATATCCATCTTTTACATCCTCCTGGCGAAGTTGTGCAACAACAAGAATCCCTTCAAATGAATTGCATTCACATGCAAATTGCATCATACAAGTTGTGATAAACTGCTGCAAATGGTCATACTCTCAACATAAATGCACACATAACGCTAAAAAGTGCATTTACAATAGAAAAATGCAAGCCTTACTTGCTCAAGAAATCCAACCATTTCTTACCAAACCAACTCAATGGTGACTTTTTCTGCTGAAAATCGTCCTCTTGTGAATCATCTTGACACACATCAATGATGGAATCTCCTCTTCCATTCTTTCCAATCTCTTTATCCATCTTCTTCTTATGCTGTGGATGAGTGGTTGGATACAATGTCCAACATTGGTCAATGAGATGACCCCTCTTCTGACAATGAGTGCAAATCTTTTGCATCCTCTTTTCACGTTGCCTTTGCTTATAAAGTTTCCTGAAAGCGGTCAATCTTTTCCAACATTTTGAAACATGATGGTTATATAAACCACAATATGTACATGGATTCGTTCTTCCATTTTTACATTCAAATTTATCATGCTTAACATAATCAAAAGCAACTGAATGATAAGCAGAATTATACCTTGAACATTCACCTTTATCGCCTCTTTGAGGAGGTGAATTTGAAGAGTTACAAGCTCTCCTTTGAAGACCATCAACAGTGTTCTTG
>SNQJ01S0069520.1:44124-55316 GCA_010110895.2 Picea sitchensis
ACACAGAAAGATAAGTTTCGTCGATTAGCGACAGGTTATTATGTGTGTTATTTAGTTAAGTTGTTTATGAATGAAACAATGAATGTATGGTTCAGCTTTGACTATCCACATGTTCATGTTTCATTAAATTTTTTTGGAAATATTCTTTAAATTTATAAAAGAAAAACAATAAATATTTTTATGTGCTTTCTTTATCTGTTTCCTAGAAGTAATCATTTTTCCATTGATTTTCTTAAGTTTCGATTAAAACTTGCAGCTTGTAAATCATGTAAATAAACGAGACTTGTATATCTTCTGCTTTACAGTTACATTAGAGCTTATGTACATATATATAGTGGTTAGTAATTAGTTAGTTATTTCTCTCTTTTATTCGTTTCTTTTAGGATTCTTAGATTGGCTAATGGAGCCATTAAACCCGTCAGAATGAGTTATACCAAACAGCTTGGGTTATTTAGACAACCCTGGACCGGACTTGCTCTTCCAGTTGACGGACGGTCAATTTCGCCCATCAACAAGACTCCCACATCATCCCCTCTTTCGTGTTACACATTTTTCAATCAAAAGTTTTGAGACATACAATTTGACCCTCAGGGCGTCACGTCTCTTGGGGAACCATTGTCAACCTAGTTTGAAGCTTGAATGACCGTTTTCCATACTTTCCCATTTCATGGAATCTCTTTCGTGGATCCTCGGGTTGGCGGGTTCACGAAATCTCCAATTCCTAGTCAATGTTTATTGTGCCTGCCACCTTCTCACTTCTTTCAAAGTGTGCAACGACCAAGTTTTAATGCTGAAAACGCATCATGCAACAACCGTACACACCATCCTTAATAAGAAAAAGGCTTGACGAGACATTCACATTGGTTATCGCTACACAACTTGCCCATAAATATGCAGAAAATATCTTGCCACGTAATGGAATATCTATTACAAATTTCAATATATTAGAAAAAATGAGTCTGGCCTACCGTTTCCCTATTCCATACTTATCCACTTTTTCCATTGTGGGTTCCCGGACAGGCGGGCTCACAATTGCGCTTCCAATGTTCTATGGCCTGCAAAAAGTACCCGAAGTTCTACGATATACAAATTGACCTCTGGACTGTCCCATCATGCCCTCTTCCATGTTATTCATTTTGCACTCAAAAACATTCGAGACATACAATTTGACCCTCGGGCCCTCACCTCTCATGGTTATACCATGTAACCCTATTTTGAAGCATGCCGACCGCTTTCCATAATTATCCATTCCTTAATTTCTCTTTCATGTCCCCTCGACCTTCGTACTTCTTTCTAAATATGAAATTAGTAAGCTTTGATGCTAACAACTCATCATGTAGCAACTGCAAACATTGTCATTAATAAGTGAAACACTTAAGGAGATCTCCCATTAATACGCATTAAACCAATATCTACGGAGAGTTATATTATCCCTTCTGATTGTTCATCTCAAACAGCATGAAATGTATTTCACGGGTCATCGCATTGGCACATTCACAAAATCTCCAATCCTTAATTTCTCTTCATCGTACGCACCATCTTTGCACTTCTAGGTATGCAATTACTAGTCTTTAATGCTAACAACGCATCATGCAACAACCATCAAGATTGGCATTAATGAGTGAAAGGCTCAAGGATATCTCCCATTCACACGCATTGGACCAAGATTTGCGGAGGGTTATATTATCCCTTCCAACTCTTCATTTCAAACATCGTCTGGAGAAAATGAACGTTCTTGTAAAATTATGGAAGCAACTTGACAACAGTTCTGTGGAGATACAGTGAATATCTTCGAACGTGAGGACCAGAACTTCCAGTGGTCCAAGGCATACTCTTACTATTCATCTCATTCCGCCTAGAATGAAGTGATTTGGACCTTTGGAATCACTCATGCAGGTTGCGTCCCTAAGGTTTTTTATTGTAAGGAGGTGGTCTCTTGGTGCGCTGAAAAATATATTTCAAGCCAAAGAATTATTCCACTGTGCAACCATTCTCTTGTTTCTTTGTCACCTCAGGTCTTCCACAAGATGTTAAGATTATCGGAGCCAACATTGACCTTCAGAGGACAAGACTTGAAGCAGTTCACAGAAAAACATGATAACAGGTTTGACCTCTTACCCGAGTTCCTCGAAGACCCGACAACAGTTCCTGAAGATATCACAAAGTTGCAGGTCAATTCCTTTAGAAATCCATTCCGGGAAATTTCCTCGCTCTTTACAAGAATAACGGGAAAAGAATCCACGACAAGCATTTCCCACATGGTTCTTTATATTTTGTATTTCGCAGTCAAGGAACAATTCATTTTTTATTGGGGGAAGCTAATTTCCATTGAAATATGTTCCCAATTTTCACGATTCAAAGAAGATAATGAATTTTATATGTCATCCTACTTGATTTTCGCGATAGCGCATTTATGTCTATTTCCAAAACTGTCTCTGTCCAAGAAGATAAACTATGAATTCGACCCAATAATGTTCTGGTACCAGGCCTTATGGAGGCACAATGCTTCCCATTGTTTTTATGAGGTTTTTAATGACTTTGTCTCGATTTTCAAAGATTTATTGTTAGGAAAGGATGTTCCCTCGATGTCTGGCTAGGAAACCAAGTTTTTGGACAGGAAGGGGACACTTAAAAAAATGAAAAATTACAGTGTGATAATGATTTTTGGCTCTAAGGAAAATCCTACTTTCCTTCCATGTCACATCACAAACAAGATGTTTGTTACAGAAATAGCAAGGCAATACAACTATTGGTTGCATTTTTTCCATGGCAAGAGAAAAACACAGTTCATTCATATGCCCTGGAAAGTCGGGGACTTTGTGTTCAGGAATGTCAGCAATATTGACGAATTCGCAGGCCATTTCAATAACTTGAACCTAATATATCCTGAAAGGCTAAGAGGGTTCGACGGGATTTTTCTAGAACATTTACTAGCAGTTGGATTTCAAAGTTTTTTTATCCATACATGCCTGACCGAAGACAGAGACAATGACAATAACACTCCTCCTCACGATGGTGACATAGAGACATTGCAAAGCACAACTGAATTGTACAGACAACAAGGAAAAGGCTTCGGTGAAAAGAGTGTCCAGTCCCTGACTAACACTCCCAAGAGTGTGACATCACGAAGCATTGCTTCAACGACCCACCCTAGTAAGAAAGAAACCCATAAATATTCAAATGGAGAAGGAGATAAGAACCCTCCTCACGGAAAAATTGATAGATTTCACAAGCTTGTCGTAACGAAGAAGAGGAAAAACATTGTAGGGAAGGTGGAAGAGCCTAAAACTAAAAGTGAGAACATGCAACTTGAGACTATTGTGGATGAATTGTTCCACAAAGTTGGTCAGTCAGTGGATGTGATGCACCATAGTTCCACAATGGAAATAGTTGAGACTGACATTTTTAACGAAGATGAATCCTTCGTATTCTAGAGTGTTGTTTTTTACACCCAATCTAAAAAATTAATTATTGAAAAGAGAGATGTAACAAATAAGAAATGGAAATCTCGTTCAAATATTAACCTTAGAAACATGCAGTTGTCCCAAATCTCCCGATTTCACCGAGCAACCACAAATTCTCTTGATGATTCCATTGGAGGAATTGAAGCAGAGAATGTCAGACTGAATGACTGAATCAAGGAATTGGAGGAGGCTTTGATTCATACCCCATTCTTTGCGATTCCTTTAGAAAAAACTATGCCTACCACCCCTGCAACCAAGTTAAAAGGATCCTCCAGCCTCCTCACATCCTGTAGACGCTATGTAGAAAAGAATATCAAGAAAAGAATGGAGTTAATTATTGAAGCTTGGGAAACATTACAAAATATAGCTTCATTTCGAACGAGGGAATATGATTTGCACGAACATTTGCAGGCGAATTTAAAAAATAAGGAACATTTCTATCTAGAGACGGTGATCCCTTTTGGAAACCATGTCATCAACATCTCAGATCTGAAAAGAAAACGATAATATCTCCCCTTCCCAAACCGGATCAAACAATTAAAAGCATGTTGGAAAGAGAAAGTTAAGAACCTACACCTCATTGTCGAATCCTGTGAACAAGCCATATCAGATAAAGAAGAATTATTCAGAAACGTGACCGAAATAGACTTAGCCAGAAGTACCAATGAGGTTCAAGACCCAAAGTTAATCCTCAACTCCTTATCCTTAACCAAGCAAGCCTTCAATGAACAAGTTGATATTTTAAAATGGTTGTGTTTAGAAAAGTTTTGCGACATCCTTGAATATGGTCAAGATGACGTAGAGAACTGGCTAGTGGACTATTCGGCAAACAATGAAGAAATTGAACAGTCTCTGCATAGTATTTCTATGGATCTAAGGAAATTAGAAAACGAGGTTTTCAACATAGAAATCTAGGATGAAATCAACGTGGCCCCCATGAGAAACTACATTGAAGAATGGCTCCAAAGGAGAATGGACAAGCTCACCGACGAAGGGAAACAACCGGTTGGCACGATTCCCATGGTCGTCAATGAGAGAAACAAAAAGAAATCATCTTCATAGTAATTCTATATTGATCACATCTTTATTTCTTTATCAATCCATTTATTCCACCTCTTTAAATAGAAATCTCTAACCAAAGACTGATAACTTCCAATTTCTTCTTTTCAAGTCTTCCTCTCTATCGCCGCACACTTCTTCTTTCTACAATCCTATTTCTTGTACTTATTTCTTTTATGGTCCGTGTGAGCCCCAATCTCAGTCTATATGACAAACGCATTTAAATTTCTAGAGATAAGTAATGCATTCCATAAATATGTAACATACATTATTAATTTTTGATCAATTTCAAAGAAAACTAATTCAGGAACAATTTCGACGATGCCTTGTGCGTTGCTTTCGGAATGCTAAATTAGTTCTCTTTATGCATATCGATCATCTTCTTTTATATTATGTGCTCATAATTTTTTTCTCTTCCAACTATGTTGGATGTCAGGAAATTGTGTCTCTTATATTTGAATGTTTAATGTGTCGAGGAACCTTTATTTCAAAAAAAAAATACTATTATCATTTTTTATTGCTTCAAGTCATTACTACGGAAATTTTCTAAGTCTCATATTTGAACTATACATGCCCTAGAAAAAAACTTAAACAGGAGTATCACATCTATGACATCCTCATTCGCATATTAACCCCATATTAATATAATATTATGATAAACTAATTTGGGAGGCTCTTAGGGGCTCCCGCCTTACTTCCGTAGTGACATTCTCCCCGGGTCATCTACCAACCCTATGTGGTCATCTACCAACCCGATGTATTATGGACACACTGGTACCAATCATTGGACACACTGGTACCAATCATTTTCTGTATGGATACCACATGTACCGGTCCCCCATAAAAGTGCATTTATTTCCATTCCAACCCGGCAAGAACTATTGTGCCATGCAACACTTGTTAGAAATAGAAACCCTTTTCATCATTTTTATTTTAAAAGTTTTCTTAACATTATTGCCAAAAACTTACTATAATTGTTTTTCTATTTTTAATAAGAATCATTTACTCCAATGTGGCCCAACCTCTTCATAATTGTATTTTTATTTAAATTTTTTCTTAACATTATTGCCAAAAGCATACTATAATTGTTTTGCTATTTTTAATCGGAATCATTTACTCCAATGTAGCCCAGCCTCTTTATAATTGTATTGAAAACATGTTATGTTTGAGTATGACTGTTTTTGTAATTGTTGGTTCAGATTTCTACACTTGTTTTAGTTGGAAACATTTTTTCAAATGTGTCTCAACATATTTGTAATTTATTTAAAAATAAAAAATAAAAAAAAGGAAATCACTTTTCTACACGAGAAGTAAGCTTATACTAAAAGAAAATAGAAGATGGATTTACATTATTCTTTTTAATTATTATTTTTTTTCCAGATAAGTGTTTATTACATATGGAGAAGGTTTTTTAAAAAAATATTTATATTTAGAGTAGGTTTTGTTTTTTAGTTTAAGGTTTTTTTTTTAATGCATCTTGGAAGTATAAGACTCAAGCTCAGAAAATGTGCTCCAATAAAAATGATATTATAAGGAGACCCCTAAATTCATGTAATCTTATTAATAAAAAATATAAATAAAAACATTTTTAATATTATCAAAACATTGTAACTAGTATTATAGTTTTTTTCTCTATCACTATTATGTTTAAAATTTGTTAAATTCAATTTACTTTAATTTTAAAATGTTTAGATTTCAATCTAAATTATTAATATAAAGATATTACATCAATTTGAAAACTACTTCTAAAAATGTTGGAAAAATAATTTTAAGAAACATAATTATTAAATATGAGTTAATCATTTTTAAAATCTAAACACAAATATTAAAAAAAACTAATATTTTTAAAGGTTATGACAACCATGTGATATTATATACTTGTTTAGTTAGATTTATCAGTTTCCAATACTCCCTTTTACACCAAAAGTAGCTAATGGTAAATAAATCATTATAATTTGTGATTTTATATTACTAGCACAGCGCGGCTGGTGAAAGCCGAAAGGCGGCAGCAAGCATGCACAAACGACTGGCGACAGCTGGTGATGTCAGCATAGAAACGCGGCCGTTAGTGTCAGCACAGAAACGCGGCTATTAAATGTTAGTCTGCAGAAACATAAACGCTTTAATACTTGTGTGAATACGTGGCAATAAGTTAGTGAACACAGTAATTTTTAAACACGATTAAGTAAATGTAAAAAAGTAAACATATAAACGGATGTCTTTATAACAGCTCGGAAGTTAATGGATGAAATCAGAGCCATTCATTTAGTGTGACGACTAAGAATATTCTAGGCATATTTAATCTCGTCCAGAAAACGTATTAAGAACTAAAAACCTATTAAATGTGCCCATTGTCAATAGGTATACGCCTCTCGGCTTAAAAACTAGTTAATGATAAATAAATCATTATAGTCTATGATTTTACACCAAATAAATTATTATACTCTCTTTAATACCAAAATAAATCATTATAATTTCTGATTTTACAGCAAAACTAACTCATATGAAATAAATAATTATAATCTGTTATATGTGTTGTTGAGTTAGACTTAGTGGTTTCCAACACTTCAGTTTACCCCAAAACTTACAAATGCTAAATAAATGGATATAAATGGATATGTGTTGTTTTGGAAAAATTAATTTCACCAAAATAGTTTTTGGTGTCATAATTTCAAGGAAATCTTTATGGGAATAGTTTTTGTCTGAAAATGTATATATAAACACCATTCAGGCATTCGTATAGAAACAATTAGAAATGTCTGCAACCTACCTGAGTTGTCCACGCACATATTATTCTGTTATATAGGCTCGTGATTGGCATTCTATCTGAGTTGTCGTCGAACGCCCATGAAGCTTGACTTCTGAGTTGTCGTCGAACGCCCGTTATGTTTTTCATAATAAATGTTCCCCACCCCAACTCTAAGTAGTCTATACAAGGCATTAAATATTGAATTAGACACACAAAATGTTCATCATGATCAAATATATTCAATATTTATAACAACCCATTAAAAATAATTGTTAAACACTAATATTAAATCATTAAAATCATCATTTTTAATGAAAAGAATGTTTTTAAAATTATTTTAATGAAAAGAATGTTTTTAAAATTAAAACCCTAAGTGATACATTTACTTTGCGTTAAATAAAAACTTTATATGAAATAAACATACTAATGATAAATAGATATAACCAATTTACAATGAATACTAAAAATCCATACCTTACCTTCTTTAATTAGAGTGCAGATTATGAAATAAAACATACACCTTAGATTAATCTTTGTGGAGATTAGGGATTCAAAATTTCCCATCAAAACAATATTGACGAACTCTCTCCATGAAAGTCCAAATTGTATAGTCAAATTTTGAATTCGATTACAAAGATATGTTCCTTTAACAGTTTTGTGTCGGTGCCATTACTGTTCCATCTAAATCTAAACTGGTGCACTGTAAAGAAAAGAAAAAAAAAAAAAAAGACACATTAACCGTTAGAGATGACAAAATTTGAAAATTTGACGCCGGAAAATCCACAACAAAAGATTAATATGACCGTTGAGGTACAAAATGAAAGAGCGTTATCTGAATATGACCGTTGGGTTTCAAAATGAAAGAGCGTTTAAACTCTAGGTAAAAGGTCGTAGAAAAAGCCTGAATGGCCCATTACATTTCGACATCAGTGTTTTTTTTTCATGAGTCCGCTCCTGTCACATTAGTGCGTTGTCTGGAGCACTACCTGTTTCTGAGTAGGTAAACGCCCAGCTTCTTCAGATAGGTCCGCCTAGCTCGTTGGTCCGAATTGGAGCAGGGGGTTGGGTATAGAGGGCACAGGGCCTTGCCAAGACTTCCTGTCTTTAATGAAGTACCTCCTTGCGTGCCTCACTGACTGAGTCATGAGCTTAACGTGGATACTTGTAATTCTTTCTCGAAAATGGTTTCGATCAAGCGACTTGATTCATAAAAGTGGGTGTCTTCACAAGGTAAGGCCGATTGGGTTTCAGAGAATCGTTTGTGAGAGGGAGAGAGAGCAACCTGGCAAACTATCAAGCTTTTTTTTTCTACTTACCTAAGATTGGTCGACTGATCATTACTTTCTGCATACTTAATTTCGTGATGATTTTTGTTTGTACAGTGCACTAGATTTGAGTTGATTTTTGTTTGATTTTTGGCTTTCAGCTCTCCCATTGAAGATCCCATATGGAGATCATACAAAGGAAGGGACTCTGTTCAATATTCACAGGTATGAATTAATTTGAAGATCCCATATGGCTAAATTTAATTTTGCAGATATTATAATGAGATTATAGATAAATTGCAGTGTAGATACACAATTTTGAATGGATGATATTGCAGATAATGAGATAATGCATAGTGAAGAATGAGTCCACTGAAGATTTCAGTTCTCTTCTGTATATCCGTAAGTTACAGAGTAGTGGACATATTATGGATTAATCAAGCCTAGGGAACTGTTGATATCTACGGTTTAATGTATAGGAAGTCGTCTATGTGACTCTATTCATAATCTACGCCCCCTCAGCAAGTAAGGTATGCATTTACTTTTTTCATTATTGAGGGAGGAATCTCACATTAGAGTAGAATATTATGAGATGGTCAGTTCCAGGATTGATAGAGTACCGAATGGGCTTTTCTCAAAATAATGTTATGGGTAACTTATAAACAAGTGTCCAAAGAATCAAACAACCAGTATATATTTCTTTGTTAGGCTAAAAGAAACGAGATGTCCTAATCCTGGTGGTAAGATCCACATTACTAATATGATTGTTAGCTCACTTAAAAAAAATACTTGCATCTATTCATTCTACTTACTCTAAGAGCCGAACTTATTTTGATTTTTTTTTTTTATAAAAAACAAACAACCCGTATATATATCTGTGTGATGGTAAAATAAACTAGACGCTCTATCCAGTGGGAAGATCCACGTTACTGTAATTCGATTTCTTCTCACCTAATAAACTCAAAGTTCACTTAATAAATTTACCCTAAGATTTAATATTTTCCTTGTGTATGAAAAGTTGTTTCTATCAACTTAAATTTTCTTTACATTTTGTTTGTAGATATAGTCTTCTTCAGTGTTGTGTTTGGGTGACTTTTCTGACCCTGAATCAAGAGATGAGAATAAATATAATAGGAGTTTTATGTGTTTGCTTAACATTAACCAGCTCCAGCTCCAGGTTAGCGGCCATGGTAAGCTTATATTTTCATAATAGTTATATTTTGGTTTAATTTTAAATTGTTGAATTAAAATTAAAAATATCAAACTCAGAAACTGAAAATTTAGTGAGTTTTCAGATTTGTTGTAATAATGGTTGTAAGGTAATTTGATTTAATTTGTAAACCCTAATTCTATTTTAATTTGCAAAGATTAATTTTATTTTAAGATAATTTTAATTATAATATAAATCTTAATTTTAACACAATTTTAAATGATTTTAATCTTTTTAATCATATATTAATTATTTTCAAATATATTTAATTATGAAGTATTTGAAAATAATTAATATGTCATTAAAGTGATTAAAATCATTTAAAATTATGTTAAAATTAAAGTTTATATTAAAATTAGGATTATCTTAAAATTAGAATTAAGGTTTGTAAATTAAAGATGTCTATGAACATTCATCACCCACACACAATTAACCCACACACAATTATGTGGTTGTTCTCCTTTATAAATAATTTCAAAGACAAAACCAATTTGTCCTTAGAAAATATTTATGAATTACTCAAAATTACATATAGTAACAAACACCAAGCTGTGCGTTGTTAATCCATTTTTTATGTAGTTGAGAGGTCATTCGTGCTCATGGTATTTCTATTTTTGGTCGACCTATTTAGTTCTTGGTGGAGGGTACAATCCTTTGAATTTGATACATTGAACTTGTTTTTCCTGTAAAATATATTTCACCTATCATATATTGTATCACTGAATTGAAACCTGATAATTTTAACGGAGCTCCACCTTTCATAGTTGGATGTCACTATATCTTTGTTTTATTGGCAGTTCAAAAACTTTTCCATCATTTTTATTTTAAAAGTTTTCTTAAAATTATTATGAAAAGCTTAGTATAATTGTTTTGCTATTTTTAATTGGAATCATTTACTCAAATGTGGCCTAGCTTCTTCTTTGTATTGAAAACATTTTATGCTTGAGTATAATTGTTTTTCTATGGTTGGTTCAGATTTCTACACTCACTAATCTTAGTTGGAAACATTTACTCAAATGTGACCAAACATATTTGCAATTGTATTTAAAATGTTTTTTTACAAAATGTCACTCTTTTATACTAAACTCAACCTTGTAAGAAAGGAAAATAGAAGATGGGTTGATACAACTTTTTTTTGGTTATATAGCAAAAAAAGTTTTAAAACAATATTTATATTTAGAGTAGGTTTTGTTTTTTCTTTTCTTTTTCTGAATATTATTTACATTTTATTAAGGGTTCTATTGCTATCACTAGATATTACTGGAAACAACTTCATAGATATAGATTACACTCATCTACCATAACCTCTAATCATAACAGAAAGTCTATGTATAAAGTGCTCTAGGACTCTAGGACTCAATAGACCACTATATTCCTATTAATAACAAATAGATTATTCATATTAATAACAAATAGACAAAAAAAAACATTTTTAATATTATCAA
>SNQJ01S0069521.1:0-18098 GCA_010110895.2 Picea sitchensis
TCATATAATTTAATAAATAAAATAATAATAATAATAATAATAAGAAATTAATTCACACATAAATATATAAATTTATCTTTATTTTAAATTTATTAAATATGAAAAATTTAAATATATTTTCAAATGAAAACAAAAAATTATGAAACTTTTTTAATATCTTTTATGATTGGCAGGATGAGTTTTTTTATGCAAAGTTAGCTTAATCTTTTGGCAGTTTCATCGGCTAGGTACATTTTAGTGGTGTTTTGGTCAACAATATACAGTTTACTAAATAACATTGAATGCTGTAGAAGATGGATTATAGACTAAAATATCGAAAACAAATTAAAATCTCAATCTATAATTTACTATAATTTATTGGCAAAATCATTCAATGCTACTGTTAATGCTACTTAACAGGATGACTATAAACTAAAATATCTGAAACAAATTAAAATCTCAATCTATAATTTACTAATCTATAATTTACTGGCAAAATCATTCAATGCTGCTTAAAAGGATGAATATGCACTTCTAAAGGGCCAGCCCGCTGTACATAGACCTTGAAAAAATGAAGCAATCATGGGAGACTATCTATCCTTATCGAGTCCGCTTGGAGGCTGAAGCATTTTAATTAGAGAAGACCATTTAGTATCAAAATTAAACAACTTTACTTTATCAATCAGTCAAGTACTGATCGCAATTATTCTGGAAGAAACTGAACTCGAGGTTCCGGGATCTCTGGAATTCCAGAGGATAAAACCTGATCATCTCCTACTCTATCGAGAGGATGATTTAGATCAAACACGTGACGTGAATAATCACATCTCCTATTGCTAGACTCCTTCCTGAAGGCCTTCCCTGCTTCTGAGTTCCACAACTTCAAGAAATAATCAGTGGGTGGATTATCGTTACGCATTGTGATCATGTCTTCGGTACTGTTATTGGTGCGATAACCAGTGCTAGAATTAGAGGACACGAGCAGAGAAGCTCTGGAGAGCCCAGCTTCTGCTTCGAGTCTTGCATTTTCCCACTGTGCCTTGTGTCTCAGCAGGGCCAACGCCTCCGACTGACGTGGAGAAGTGGGTTTGGCTTCTGTTATGGGTGCATGGGTCGAGGGATCGAGTCCCATCCTTAACAAACGCTTTTTCAGACGGCTACTCCAAAAGTTCTTGATCTCGTTGTCTGTTCTCCCAGGGAGCTGTGAGGCTATGGCAGACCATCTGCAAGCATCAGTTCTGATTCGCGGTTCGTTTCTCCTGTGGAGCCGGAGGTTATGGCGTGCACTATCCGTAGCATCATAACAATTCTAGAAACCATATACCACAAGTATTGAGAAGATATGGAATAATAAATCGTCTCAAGCTTTTACTTGTTTCCTAGAATCGCGATGCAACAAAATAATAGATCGCCGTTTCTGTGAAAAGGAGCCTCGCTGATATCGACTTAAATACTAGTCCACCGCGAAACGTTTCTTCCTACTCACGAAGAAGCCCTCAGATACACACGATATACATTATCTATAGATATATATTGACATATTACATGTATTCACACAATAATCGCTCCAACAAACACTATTCACATCGAACCAAAGAATATATACATCAAAAACTAAATAAAATAAAACGTAAGAATATATACATTAAAACTACAAACAGTATTCACACATCGAACGTAAAATATATACATCAAAAAACTAAATAAAATAAAACAAAATATATACAATATTAAACTAAATATATGGAGGTGCGAATGGACGATATATATATTACAGACCAGCAAGCTGGGGAAGAGCACGCCAATTCCCATGTCCATTCTTTTGAATGTAATTGACCAGAATTTTGTCGTCTTCACTACTCCAAGGAACCTTCTTTAACCCGCCCTTTTTACACCATGGACCTTTACTCATACTGGCAAGCGAGAGCTTGCAGAACCAAGGCTTGATAATCCAACTATAATCTTTTTATATTCGGAACGCGTTCAGCCAAAATTCTCCCAAAGTTTTCAGAACAATGGTAAGAACAATAATTTGCTCATGTGGTCTGTTTATATAGATAAACAATATACAAACTATATTGAAAGTATATATAAAAGTTAGTGCAAACTTTGAAAGTATATAAATTGCTGTTGTAAACGCCCTATAGGAAGACACATCCGGCCCACGATATTAAATAGCCTACCTCAAAGTTGTTGAGATGCAAGGCCATTGCACGGTCGTTAGTTTGCCAAAGAAAGAAATACCTGGCAAGCAAGGCAATTGCACAGTCGTTAGTTTGCCATGAAGAAAGAAATACCTGGCAAGGCTTTAAATGTCGTAACGAAGATTCAGTTATGCATTTACTCTATTATATGTATGTGAAATGAAACATTACGTTTTCATTAAAACTAAAAAATATTGATCATTACAGATTTGTGGAGATTCTAAAATAATAATTTACTGGTTAAATAATAGAGGGAAATTTGTTTCTTTAGTGGAATGGAAGGACAATATCAGAGAGTTCCAAAGGAGAATCAGAGACTATTATCACTTGATATAGCACTCAAGGCCACAAATTCCAGATGGTGGGGCTTAATAATAAAAGGACAATCACATATCAGTACCAATGTAAGCAATTATTACACATTAGGATCAACGCAGTAATAGAAAAACAACAAGCAACGTGAGGTACAATGGACGTGGGGCACCCGGAACATTTGGAGAAGTGAATAACATTGTCGAAAATGACACCCCACAAGAAATGGCCTCATCATTTCATATTACACACTCTAGAGGGCATACCAGTGAATTGGTATACAGACTAGGAACTGCGACCTGGGTGGTATTGCAACATAATTTTACAACCACTTTTTCATTTGAGCATGAAACTCAACATAGATGCAACTCTTAAACAGATAAGAGGGATGATATTCATCAAGGGACCGTAATAACTCAAAATAGAAGAACAAAGTGAAACAAGACAATAAGGAACCGGTTGTCGTGTTACCATGTGCAAGATGAAGCACCGGATGAACATGATCTACATGATATTCAGATCGAAGAAGCGGAAGGTTAAAGAGAAGTGGAAGGTCCACCCATAGAATCAAAATTTATTTCCACACCGATCAAAGTAAATAAAGTCAACATCGGGAAAAACGAGAATCCCAAGATGGCCAACAATGGAGATTACTAGGATGAGAAAAAATAGAGCATACCGTAGTTATTGCGCGAATACAGTGGCATGTTTCCACAACATTTACAGAGATGAATGGTATATAGGAGAGTTAGGAGAAATCAAGATACCACTCGCACTCCTCGGCGAGACCTACCGACCGTGAGAACAACCATACAGATTGAACTCGATATATAAATAGAAAGTCAAAGCCGAGATTGACAGAATGTTTGAAGCTGAACATAGAACTGGCTCTAAGAATCTGAATGGATAATCCTTATGGTAGTTCAGGAGAATAATTAGGGAGGGATAAGGATATGTGCTGACTTGAGGAAGTCGAACAATGCATGCCTACGCGATTCCTCGATCCCTACAATCATTCACAGATGAGGTGTTTGAGAACATAGGAGGACACAAAGCTTACTCATTCACTGATGGATTCTCAAGATAACATCAAATCAAGATAGCACATGAAATATCGCACACAAGACTTCACCTTTACCAGCTGCATCGGGGATCCCATCAAAGACACAATCGCGGTCGCTTGGACTAAAGAATGCACCAACAATATTTTCCGTAGTAGTCATCATTATGCTAAGGAATTCATCCACCATTTTCTAGATGTATACTTGGATGATTGGACGCTTTATAGTTTGTTGAAAGTTAATCACGTAGAGGTCTTACTCGCTGATGTTAGAAAGATGCAAACAGCCCGATATCATTAAACATAAAGAAATGCATATTCGTAACATCGTTTGGGGAAATTATTGGGCCATATAGTATGCAAACAAGGCTTACTTAGTAGATCCTACAAAGATTGTTGTACTATAACTTACCACCACCTAAAATAGTTTTTCATCTAAGTTATACATTAGGACAATACGTGTTCATAGAAAGTTCATCAGATATGCACACCATCATGCTAATGAAAAAATTGTTAATAAAATATACAAAGTTTCAATGGAACAATGAGTGCCAACACGCCTAGATGCCTTGAAAGAGAAGATGGTCATCGTTCCAATACTAGTATTTCCAGACGGGGAGAAGACATTCCATGTCCATAGACGCATCGCCCATACATTCTGGAGCTCTTCTTGGCATATCCTGTAGAGCTGAGATTTGATCACCCTAGCCTTGGCGAGTAGAAATCATGAGAATCATAGTTGTATAAACACTAGAGTAGAGGGAAGGTCTAGCTATATGGTCTATGCACTACAAAAAAAATTTAGATATTACTTATTGGGAAAACACTTCAAATGTTCACAAATCACCAAATTTCCGAAATACCTAGTCAACAGTTGTTGGGGAAAGAATCACAATGGAGCCACATCAAGCTTCAAGAATTTGACTTGAAGCATTAGTCAAGCTTCTAGAAAATTGAATGCGTGACATGACCATCTATCAAGGGTCACAAACAAAGAAAAACCTACTTAACCTAGAGGACAACAACTTTTGGACACATGGTTATTTTCGCCTGCATCTTCATGAATACTTCATGGATATCATTCATTACTTGAGAACAAGTACCGCATTGCAAGAATATACCACTGCGTAGAAAAAAATTCATTGTCCAGCCAAGAACTATCAACCGATCGCAGTGACACTTATATACAAGATGGGCGCAGAGCAGTATCTTGTGAAGATATAAGAACATGAAATACCAAGAGTTTTAAAAGAACTAAGGAGGTAATAGCAGGTGACACGCAGAAAAAGCTACCACTCAGGTTGCATTATGCAAGTAAACACCATGGTGGTTGACCATTCACAAAGACTCAAAGGAGTACTCACTGTGAGATGTGATGTCTTTCAAAGGGTTGGTAAACCCACAGAAGGGACACCTAGATGCCACTAATGCATCACTGTGCAATATCAGCAGCATTTGATAAATGGGCACAGACTCTGTGGGACCAATCGACCCACCAACAAAAATAACAGGATAAAGGTACATTATCACCACGACCGAATACATGAAAATATGGGCGGAAGCAACACCAACGAAGGATTGCAGTGCAAAAACAATAGCACACTTTCTATTTGAACAAGTAATCACTCGATTTGGGTGCCCACGATTTTTGTTGATTTAATCAAGGCACAGACTTCATAAACAACACTATCAGCTATGGCTGAATATTTTGAATTCCATCATCAAAAGAGCACACCATATCACCCACAGCAAAATGGCACAAAGAGAGGCATTTAATAAAACTTTGAGAATGCATCAATTTAAGCTCAGAATGTCAACAGCGATCCATTGGGACCCTCAAATATCGCGATTATTATACCACAGGACTTACTGCAATAAGTCAGCAGGGCACATGCCATTTAAGAACCGTATATGGCCAAGAAGCAGAGTTCCATTACCCTTACCCGCCCAGGCATAGCAAAGAATTACACACATTATGACATAATGAGGCATAGTACATGAGAGACTAACGCTGATGACCATGGAGGAATATAGGATCTTAGCAGGTTCCACCAACAAGTTCTCGAAGAAAGGGACAAAGAGTGGCATGATAGACACATCAAGAAGAAAACTTTCGCTGAAGGAGATCTAGTATTGATGTATGACAATAGATCTTTTTAGCACCCAGGAAAGATAAGAATGCATTGGTTAAGACCGTATGAAGTGAAAACTATCAGATGATGATTTGTGGTAGTTGAAAGACTTATCAAAGAAAAACTAGGAGGATGATCAACTGTGAGCCAACCATACAAGGACAATGACCACCCACAACCGAAGAGCCATCGCGACGTTGAAAGAAGAAACAAAAAATAGTATATTAAACAGTACCAACAGAGGCGCAGTGTGCCGAAAGACATAAAGGGAATTCACACTTAGGAACACAAACTCAAAGAGGAGAACGAAAACATTCACTTACAAAGGGAAACAAGCAGAAAGCAAAGATGACAAAGCAAAGATGAAATGACCTAAGTTTCATGAATTGAATGATTCGAAAGGACCTACAGACACCGTGATTAATCACACTAACCGGAGACATAAAGGAGAGTAATGGAAAGTATGAAGGAATTAGAGGTGCATTGAACCCATAATTAAAGAAGCATCCTCGACAAGCTTCTATGTGATGCCCATACCATGCATAGATGCGGGAGCAAAGAGTCTATTTGTGAAAATAGAACAGACAAAGAGCGATAGAGGCTAAAAATCACAGAGTGAGATCAAGAAAGGTGAGATCACAGAGTTTAAATATACCATTGAACTCAACAATCGATCGACATTCACCAACATAGTACCACTAAAGAAAGAAGAAGCAAGCTAGATCACAGACAACCAGAAAGTTAGAACCGTGTGGAACGACATAATTGAAGAAGGCAAACAAATGTACCGTCAATATCAAGTAATGCTCTAATCCCATCACCATAATACAAATACCGCTGGAACCCCACACCCATGTATGAAGAAACCCAATAGCCAACACCCGTAGGGAATGAATGTAGACATGTCTAAGAAGGTGAGGAGAAACCAAACCAGATAAACCCAAGGAGGCACGGGGAACAGAGAACACCAAAGAAACCTCCAAGAGTCACGGAACGATGACAAATTAGAAGCAATGCTGAGCGAGATGAATTCAAAACAACCAGGTCAAACCACCCACCAAAAGGAATAGTGGAGGATGTCACGGGCCGGGTCTGAATGGTATTCTGAAGTACAAAGGATGGTCGTTGGAACCTCAAGCCAACCACTAACAAAGAAAGACAAGCATAAGGTACCTAGTGTCAGCCTCGAATGGAACCGCTTCGCTTATGAGTAGCAGTAAGTCATCACACAGCAGAGGAGATACGTATATCACGCACTGCTGCGTAGGTGAAAGATTGATCAAAGGACTTAAAATTGGTATCCCGCATAGTAGACACACTCAAGGAGAAGAAGACCCATGTGTGCAAACATAGCGTAGAGGAGCTCAAGGAGAAGTTCCAGGTTATCACCAAGGAGATTGAAGAAGCACAAATACAGTGGACTAGGGGAAAGCCATTATGTCAAGGTGTTGGGGCCTCAGCAGTCCAAAGCATAAAGAAAGGCAATTTTGGGAAAGAAGGACGCAATTTTAGAAAGTGACGATGGAAGGAAAAGTAGCACGCATGCATGCATGAAATACCTAACGATGGTAGGGTTAGGGTTTGGTGATGTATTGTAATGGTTGAAGATCCAAAAACTTATAAATAGAGATACATAGGTCTCAGAGAGAGGCTAGTCGTTATGATAGAAATAATTGTTGTAGCGAGTCGATATGTAATAGTTTTGTTGTATGACCTACTTTTTGTAAGTTGTTGAGCTGTGAGAGGATGGATAGAGGGTATATCTTGAGGATTAGATCGTAGGTTTAGGAGCCTAGTGCGATCTAGTCAGCTTCATAGATCTTACCCAACCGAGAAGAGTTGTAAAGCACTAATGTAATGAGGAACTAATATAATAAAAAGATGAAAATCTAGATCTTTGTGGACGTAACACTAGGAGGGAAACATGGTAACATCTGTGTATTTTGATTGAATGCATGTATGTATTTTTTATCTTTCAGTAGATATTGATAAGCTAAATGAATGAGTTAGTATATTTCGCATAAATCGTGATAACAGTATAGTGTGTTAATGAGTTACAGTAGCACTCTCAATGCATAGTTATCAGATCTCTCACTACCCTAGGTTTCAAATACATGAGTATTGAAGCCACCCATTAAATCTATTCCTGATGAGATTGCACGGTGCACTCTGTTCACTTCATTGCCTTCTGGTTTACCGTGAGGGTCGATAGTTTTATAGGCTTTATTGGAACCTCGACCAACATGAACCTTGGGTCAATCAATACAAACTCAGACAAGATATAGTAATAAACCAACACTGAAAGCCAACTCGCTGGGGGTTCACTTCCCATTCAGCGGTTCTCATCTCAGATATGGACCAGCTCTCGATCATCCCCACCTAATCTCGGCCACTCTTGGAAATTCGCCATCCTTCTCACCACCATTCACGCAGTTGAACCTTTTCTCCATTTCGTCTCCTCTCAGATTCAGCGAACCTTGGGAAGCTACCGCCTTACTTCTGGAGTACCCCGTGTTCTTTAGAATCCCACACACCCTGTAACTTCTTGAGTCATGTTGTGTCTCAACTGTTGGTTGTTGCAACCCACACAATTCCTCAACTAAGTGTGGCTTTCTATCGTGTGTTCCTTAATGAGCCTTGTTGTTTCCATCACCTACTGAACTCGACTTTAGAATATGGAATGAAGAGGTGCCGTCAAACCAAAGTGGTTTGAAGAGGCGTTGTCGCCCATGATTGAAGAAGAAGGTTGTCGTGCTCAGTAAGAATCTCTCTCCGTGTGAGAGAGTTTGTTGGGAAGTGATTTCCCTAAAGGAACCCAACTGCAACTATAGTGCTTGGAAAATTCTTGTCCAGCTTGTTGCTAAAGCCCAAAAAGGAAGGGGTAGTCAAGGACCCAAGTGAGTAGAGAAGGGGATCACTTCCTAGGGTGGGACAAACATTTGGGGAATGAGAGGTTGTAGGCTGTTAGGTGAGTGATCCCTCAGAGATAATCCTTCATGTTGACCTATGCAACTTTCTTGTTGCCCTTACCAACCCTAGGAATCCCTTACCCTAAGTGGGAGTTTAGTCCTGGGCCATGGGTGATGGCCACTGAAAGCATGATGAGCAAGGTGGTCTAAGGCCGGGAGGTTCTTGGAAGGTTCCACGCAATTGGTGGTCATCTATTAAAACATAAGTACCAAATATATGTTTCTTTTATGATGGGTATTTTGAAATTGAGTTATAATACACAATTTTCCGTGTATAATATCTATTTTTAATTTTATTTCTGCATGAATAATGATATGGACATAATTCTATAGTTGTTAATTTGCATTAGATATGCATGCATATAAACTCATAAATTGGTATCATATCTAAGAGAAATGTCTAGGAAGTTAAGTTGTCCGACCTCATATGGTCGGGGACGCTACATAGAGACTCTAACTCGATTCAACTGCACTGCATAATAACTTATTTGCTAGCCTCCATGGGCCCATATTTCTTACTAAGAGACACATTCCTAATGTAATTTTATTTTTTATTTTTACCGCAGCTTAGAAACTTCTTTGCACATTAATATTTTTTGTACCAATTGATTCCATCCAAGGATATCCCAAACAATATCCACTTCATCCATATCCATAGCATAAAAAATTTTGAATGCAACACATATTTTTCCATGGTGATCTTTAAATCTTTAAAAATCAACATTTTCACCCTCAACCTGCGGTGCTTTGAATATTCTTTTCCTGAATTTGCAATCTATTAACCAACTAACATTGATAAAATTATGCAAGCAACTAGGCTTAATAGAAGCTAATGATATGTTCTTTATGAATACATCCATGAACCTATAATATAGAATCACACATGAAAATAAACTATTGTTTATTTCTTTACTTTTGGCACGAGGTCATTTTTCGAAAAGGTCTTTTTCAAATTCTTCATCGGGGAGTGCCATCATTTTTCTATAGCTAAGTGAATTCCAACAATGGCTACATCACCTTGTAAACTCAAATTTATCATCACTTTCCAATGCTCTTTACTAAATGAATTATATTTTTTATGACTTCAATACTAGGGCCATCTTATTTTCCTATAAAATACATCTTGCTTGAAAAAATATTCAACAACAAAAACTGTGTGTAAAAATAACTTACTAATGAAATCACACCACTTTTTTGGGGAAAACCCCAAAATTTGTCAATTTAAATGTTGATAACTTCACTTCCTAATTTCTGTTTTGATGGTTTTTCTGTAACTCAGAGCTTTTTCTGGAGAGGAATTCAAATATCCAATGTTTTTGGCCAAATTCCTACTCGTAAAGTTTCATATCTAAACCTCGGTGCCAACTTTTTTTTCCTAGAAAAATCTGCAAAAAGAGACAAACATTTTTCCCTTCTTTGGCCAAGGAAAGTGCTCGATACCACATTTTAAGTACCAAAGACATGAATAAAAAATAACCACAATATTCGTGAAATAATACAGAATAAATATTCACTTATTATTATCAAACCCTTGTAGGAAGCACCATACAATGGATCCTATTATGGAAGGATCCTCTCCTATTCATCAGCTTCTTCGAGGGGGAAATATCCAAATGAGATTCAACTCCAAATAAAATACTTCTCTCCATATCCCATTACATTGATTGAACCCCTTTATATTATGCTACCAACCACCTTAAGTGAACATTCTAGAGGAGGAACCTTATTTCTAGAAGTATAACCTTCTAGAAAGTCCTCTTATATTTATTATATCTAACTACCATAGTGGGTCTTATTTATCACTATAGTGGACCTAGTCCACCTACATTGAATGTCCTCCACTATTATCACTATGGGCCCCTATGGGGTCCCCACTCACCTCTCTAGCTACCTAGCAAACTTCCTCATAAAAGCTATATTTGATGAATGGTTTAAACCATTAGAAATCTCTCTCCGGGTTCTTTCATTTGAGATGCAAAGAAAATGTTAACATTGGTACACTCTATTCTCGGTATTTTTGGAGTAGCTAAAAACACTGTTTAAGGCCTCAAACCTCAATGCAAAAGATGACCTTTAAACACATAAAATTTCACTTTCAATAATCATTGGTTTTCCACTATTGTAGACCATCCAAACGAATTTGCATGCACCAATTTGAAAATGTACACACTCCATATTTAAGTATGCATAGTAACACCATAAGGTAGTGCACTCCTCCACACAACTATAACCAAGGGCCACTCTCTCATCGCACCAGTTATTGGTGTGCACTACTTTTGTGCGAGACGTCAATATCTACCACACACACAAATGGCTTCATGACCAAATTTAGTTCACACCCACGCACCCATTATTTCCTTTCACGATTACCAACTCTTCACCACGAGGGTGCCAAATTTATGCACGCATTCATTATTTTTCATGAATTATCTATGCACCACGCGAATGCTAATTTGAGTGTGCACCTTATTTTTCTATGCATCACTCTTCATGAATTGGCCCAGAATTGGGCTGCCATTCAATTTTCACCCACTTTTCCATGGATTTTCTGCAACTATGAAATTTGTTTGATTTAACTCTGATAACATAATTCACCCTCTGCAACAACAAATCATTGTTGGTTGAATTTCCTGGTACGCGTTTTCCCAAATTCATTCACAGATTGACAGTTTATTCAACCAATCTTGCCCCATCCGCCATGGCATCCCCAGAACTTCAAATTGGACCACCTGTGATCCGAATGATGATATTAAATTAATAATATCTCAACACTTGGCCAAATTTCCCAAATTCCCATGAATTTAACAAACATAAATTGGGGCTTTTCCCAATTCCAATTGCTTCGATTTTTCCATGGACACATCAGAATCCTTGAAATTTGACCGCCTAAAATTAATTTCTATGAAATTTCTCTTCAACATTATGATAACTCGTCCCATCCAAAATTAATGTCGAAGCTTGAGCTTCGATACCACATTGTAGCATCCCCAACAAATCAATTGGGTTATGCCAATCAAAAACTCAAACTTTGATATCAAATTAAAACATACTACTCAAGAAATACAATAAATTAATACGTAATTAATAAAATAAATAATACGCAACATACATAGAAAAACCCATAAAAACAAATGCATAAATAATGCAAACACTATTAATTTAACACACACCGACACTTATCTTTGATGAAAATATCAAATTAACCCAAGATTCAGACTCTTCCACGCTCCTCCCAGCCTTTGTGATCGTGACTTCTCATAACTCTCTAGTGGGTCACCCTAAGTTAGCTTAAACTACACCCAAGTAAAGGAATTCCTAACCAAGATGATGTATTTTATACAACAGGAAAAACTAGCCAAAAACCTAAATCAAACTAACAACCCACAGCCCCTCATTCCCCACATTCTTGTCCCACCCCACAGTTGCCTCTTTCTCTCGCTTCATAGTCCTCGACTTCACTTCCTTTTCCAAGGCTTCAACAACACGCTGAATCAGGAATTCTCAGAGATCCATATCTGGTGCTAGACTCTCTCTAGAATAAAACCACTTCCCAACAACCTCTCACCTAGAGAGAATGTTCTTCAATAGTCCCCATCTGCCCAGAACCCACTTCTTTCAAATTAACTCCTACTAATTCAGTACAAGTACAAGTATAGTGACATTAAAAGGATGGTATAGAGGATAGTTGGAATGAGTGAGTGAAGAATGATGGAATGATGGAAAATGAACTAAGTCCAAACTATATATAGATGTTCCCAACATGACACTTGTCAGGTTGAGAACTACCTTGGGCCCACTTGTCCCCATCCTAGAACTTAGGATAACATAATTATTCATACTTATACTTTTAAGGAATATTAATATAATATTCCTTTTCGCTTAAGCCCCCTATCTTATCCCTTTATCCTTAACTTTTAATCCTTTTCCTATCTAGTGATTTTATCCTGCATTTTACATGGTTGGTATGTTGTAGTGATGTGTTCTTCATTAATATTTGTGTGTGATTAAATTTATAATACAAGCATGTTGTCCTTGTATCCGTGCTCACTCAAAATTCTAAAAACATGAACATATACATAAGTCTTCCGTTCTCAATATCGACACTCAAGTTTGCTATGCCACGTATCCTAGGATGTGCGTACTTCTTCTTTTAGTGAGTATCACATATGCATGCTATATTATGTATGGAGATTACAAAACTAATTCCAAGACTTGATACAAACAACTCACCAACTTATATACATATGTACATTTATACTTACATTTGCGCCAGTTCGCCTAGGGGTATTACATCGAGCCACTCGGTCTTGCTGCGTGCTCCTCCATTCTTGGATGGACTTTTTGGAGGCATCCATAGCTACCGCAACTTCCTTTATTATTGTTGCCTTTGTTTCCAAAATTTCTTTTGGATCCTGCATAGTCAAGGACGTAAGATTTTCTTCTATTTCATGTGCTTCTTGCTTCACCTTGCCCTGCGTGGTTGCTAGTTCTCCTATCACCATGAGTTCTTCTTCTTGTAGTGGTCCTAAGCATTGTTGAAGGATATTTTTTTGATCCCACGTCTTTTCAACTTCCAAGTATGACTACCTATGTTCCAAAATGGTCATCTTTCATTCAACCGGTGGAAGGGTGTTTATTCTTCTGAAGATTTATGTGCCTTTTCCTATACTTCCCTTAATTTTTCTTCTACAACCTTCATTTCTGGATCCTCTACTAGATCCATCCAGATTTACGCACTTTCCTCATAGATTTTTGCACATTCTTCCTCCAACTTCTTGATGTTGGCTAATGTCATCATTGTTGTTCACTCTCGTCCTTCCCTGTCCTCTGATGGTGTTCTCCTCGGACATCAAGCAAGAACTATAGGTCCTCAATCCTTGTGCATAATCCTTTGATGACTTTGCCAATATTTAAGACTTGCTCTTCCATAGTAACCTCTACTACTATCAGTGCCTCTAGGATTTCTCTATACAAATTTTGGAAGACCATTTGTATGTGATGCTCCATTTTCTCGACGTTGTCCTTCGCCTTCTCTATCGGCTTTCATTTGTTTGTTTCATGGTCTTTTGATTTTTTGTATTATCGTCTTAATTGGCACATTTTCATCCCAATAACATGACAATCATTTCTTCTTCACAATTTCTTATACCTTTGTACTCTATAATATTTTTCTTTTTCCTATATCTCATTTTTATTTGTTTTTCTTCCTTTTTCTACTTTTTTATATTTTTTTCCATGTTTTACCTCCCTACTATAGTATAGTTACTTTGATACTTGTGCCTGGCACAGCTTCGTGTTACTTCAGACACGCACAACTCTCTCTATAGAGTTTCTGTTGGCTCCCATTCACTGTTCCTCTAAGGAATTCTCCATTCAACGCTTCCAATTGCACAACACCTTCCTCCATCACATGTTGAATCACATAGGGTCCTAAACAATGCATTATAAAATTTCCTAGATGCTACATAAACTTTAATACTGGCCATAGAGAAATGTCACGGCTCCCACTTGAAACTTTTTTTTTTGTTTAATGTAAGTCTATCATGCCAAATCTCTTTTTCTCTTCCTCCCTTCTTCTAAACATTCTTATGGAAAATTGCAACAAACTGATCTTCCTTAAGTTGTACCAAATGTGATAATCTCTCCTCTATTGTGTCAGAATCCGAAAGATCAATAATCACTACAATGCATAGGATAGGTAGAATTAAAATCCATTGGAATCACTGCTTTCTTCCCATAAACCAATCTGAAAGATGTCTTTCCTATTAAATTTTTACTTGTAGTCCTATAAGACCATAATAATGCAGGAACTCTTAAGTCCCAATTATCCCTCCCTACGCTGTATATTTCTCTTTGTCAAATAGTTTTCTAGGATTTTATTGAAAGTTTCCAATCGTCTCCATTGGCCCTAGGATGATATAGTACCTTGATGATGATTTTGAAACTCCTCAGTCGATACTACAATTGTTTTATTCAAAAGTGTGTTCATTGATCAATGAGTAATATACAGAACTAAATCGTGTGACTAAATTCTCAAATAGAAATCATGTAGTAGTCTTTGTGGTGCAGTCTATTGGTGCTGCTTCTGCCCATATTTTCAAATACTCCATTGCAATTATTATGTACCTTGCTCATGATCTTCTTGCTTGTGGGTTGATTGTCCCCACAATTCTATGGCCCATTTATCAAATGATTGCAACTAATCCTATGGATTTAAAGGCATTTCATCCCTCCCGATGGCTTTCCCAACCTTTGACAAAAATCACATGCCTCACTATTCTCTTTAGCACCTTTATGAAGTGTGGGCCACCAAATCCTCAGGTAATGTAAATTTTCTACAGTTGCTTTCCTATGTAGTGTCCTCTTGCAATCTCTTTGTGCACTTATGTGAGTATCATAGGACTTTCATGTTCCAACACACATCGCCTCAATATTCCATCTCTAATATTAATTTTTATAAGTATCTTGTAATCAAATGATAATCCATTGCTTTATCTACCATTGTTTTCTTATGTGCAACTGTCATGTCTGACAGAGCCATTCCTATACTTAGAAGTTGCACAATGTCCAAGAAGTAATCATCCACAATTTTAACTGAAAATAGTTGTGCATCTGCAGCTTTCATCTAAATTCCCCATGAGATCTTCTCCTCGACAAGATGCTAATAAATGATCTCGGGTCCTCAGATTCAATTTCCCGTTTCACAAAGAACCTCAAAATCAGATTCGTGAAACAACCAGATCCATCTACATATTCTCCCCCAACACTACTTTTTCACTCAGTATTTTAGTGTAGAATGGTATGTATACATCTTAAGGAGAGATCTCAATAAATAATGTCTAGAAATTTGTACCGCATATAACATTACCAATCCTTCACGCTCAATAGTAGTGTAATTTTGTTCAGAAGTCAACAAATTTTAGCTAGAAAATGCAATGGGATTATCCAAATCTCCTTCCCATGGTTGAGATAGTACTACACCCAACACTATGGACGACACATCTACATGAAAATGGAAATCCTTGTTCCAATATGGAAGATTAAAATCGACGCAGCTTACCAAATTTTTCTTTAAGGTGTCTAAACCCTTTCCGAAACTCTCGTTCCATTAGAACTTCACTTCCTTCTTTCAACAACTTTTCCATAGGTGTTGTGATATGTGCATAGCCTTTTGGATAAACTTCCTAATATCCCATGTGACCCGTGAGTCTCCTCCCTTTAGCTATCTAACTCATGTAGTGGTTATAAATCCATAATCACCGCAATTCGGGCCGTATCCACTAGTAATCCCTACTTGCAGACCACATTTCCCAACAAAATTCCAAACGGTGCACAAAAAATACACTTCTTCAAATTCACTGAAATATGACACTGTCTACACCTATCGAACATTATCCTGAGTACTTCTATGTGATCCTTCAATAGACTGAACACTTTCCAATCATCTAAGTATACTTCAAGGAACTTGTGAATAAATTCCTTAAATGTTGCAACCATGACTTTTGAAAAAAAATCAGGGACATTCTTCAGTCCAAAGGGCATTGTTGTATATTGATAACGTCCCCACTCTGTCGAGAAAGTAGTTTTGTACCAGTCTTCATGCACAATTTTTATATGATGGTACCCCAAGAATCCATCTGTGAAAGAATAAGTCTCTTGCCCTCCTACGTTCTCTAATATCTCATCTGTGAACGGTGTTGGATAATGGATCATGTTGGAAATGTATGCCTTGTAAAAAAAAAAATAGAATATAAGGGGGGGCCATTTTAAAATAAAATGGGTTGTTGTGGGAAGTGAGCCACAACACCCATATATTAATATCAGGCATATCATTAGGAAAACCAAGTATATCATAAAAATAAAAAGGAGCATACCTCGCAGCTATTTGGGTAGTAATTGTGTTTTCCATGGAAACTTTGTAGAGTCACTAGGTGAAAATTTAAACTGATAAATATTCTTTAGAGAACTAAAATTTTTATGTTCTTGTTCACCACCAAGAGTCAGAACTTGTCTTCGTCGCACCCGAGGGAAAGAAACTTTTCAAATGTTGTCCCCGACAACAACACCAAAAATATGTTGTTCCTAGCTAGGGAACAATGCCAAGGCACCTTATGAGGCTTAGATAAATCCTCCCAACTTTAGGCTTTCTTGGAAGAATCCAAAAGCGAGAGGGGGGAAGCCCTCATGTATAAGATATTCAACAATGCTCATAAAAGAAGTAAAATAAAAGAGAAAGGCCATGTAAAGATATGAATAACAAAACTACACAATTCATCTAATCAAAGAGGGCACATCCGTTTTCCCAAATTATCATAATAAAAGATGAAAAAAATAAATAAAATTACTTCAAATATGAGTGTAATATTTGAAGTAAAACAAACAAAAGTCTTAATAGTAATGAGGATGGGTGTTTATTAATATTAATAACTTCGAAGAATATGCACCATCAACCTAATATGCATGATGCAACCATCTACATGTTTAACATTAACTTCTTTCATGAAATAAACAAACATAATGAATATTAGAAAGAAAAACAAATAAAATGATGAACATATCAAACATCCATCAAATCTTTACTTCTTAATCAAATCCTTGAAAGTATTTTAGACAACTCAAAGAAAATTACAAGCTCAATAGAATAGAGAAATGAATCCTCTTTTCATATTAAAACTATGCAAAAAGTCATTACAGTTTTTTCATAAATTTAGGGCTAGAACGTAAGGGTTTCCTTCTCGTCGATCCCTGCTAAATGCTAAAGTAAAGTATTATATTATTCTTAAAGAAAACTTTAATTTATCTTAAATTCTCGGGAAGTGTATCATTTCGTTCTAGGTAAACCTTGAGGTGTTATGCTGTTATGCTCAACAATGTATGATATGCCATGAAAATTTGATGGCAATTGTTGAAACTAGAGTCATGAGCCCTAATTAAGATCGTCCAAAGTTGCATAACAAATTAAAATTTGATGGCAATGGTTGAAACTAGAGTCATGAGCCTTAATTAAGGGCTTCCAAAGTTGCATGACAAATTAATATTAAAATTCTTGAAAACCCAGAAATCTAATCTGCATGTAAAAAAGAAGATCGATCTCATGTGAGTTATGCTCGACGTACTGTGAACTTTTTTTTTCAATATTTAATACCATGAAAAACTCACCAATATTTCCCTACTTTGTAAATGGTATGGATGTTAAACCGCAGCCGAACTTTCCTTACTGAATCGTTGTTGTAATCTTCCCATGGACCCTTGTTCATTTCTTTATTTAAATTTTGGTACAGGAACCTTTAATATTCCACGTGTCAGTATCATCAAACCCTATTTGAATTACAGTAACTCCACGCAAATAACTCGTGGGAAAAGATATAAATACTCCTTTAACAATTCAAGCATTTAATATGGGTCTCTCTCACTATATATTTGTTGATAGAATATCGCCATC
>SNQJ01S0069522.1:0-11045 GCA_010110895.2 Picea sitchensis
TGTGGACAGAATGATATATAATGACCAAAGAAAACTGTGATTCATATAGCAAGATAGTGTCAAAGTACATAGACAAAAATGTATCCAAAATTGACCCTTGTGTCTGTCTTAAGTCTGTATCTTTATAGCTTTCCATCACAATTCTCTGATCCTAAAAAAATGGATCTAATATTCTAAAAATAGAAAGTAAACTATATTTACAAAAAACTAGGAAGAGATCCTCAAGATGAGGTCAATCCATATCTAAGAGTAGAAGATTGTTGATGAAGTGCAGTTTTAGCCTCCCAAGGTTGTTTGATTTTGTCCTCCAAAGATAAAATTCGAATTTGGTGAAGTGTACAAAAACCTTGATATTCTGCCTTTGAAAAAGATGCCAAATGTAGTTGAAAAACCTCTTTTTGACCTTATCCCTCAAAACTAGCCTTTGAATTACACTTGATAATTCAACACCTATCCATTTGAAGTGGTTTCAAACCATTCAAACTCAAAAAATCCCGATCTGGGAAAAAATTCACTTATTCTGGCCGTGACATGCTTTCACCAGCTAATTTACCCAAAAATTTGCTCCTTAGCTAGTGAAAGGTGGAGCTTTCACCAGCTAACTAGCAAAATTCAGGACGAGTTAGCTGGTGAAAGCGCAAAGTTTTTAAAAATCAAATTTCTCAGTCATGGAGAGTCTGTTTTACATGCTTGAATAGTCGATCGACATCTACAAATCCTAAGATTTCCAATGGGGCTTTCAAATCTGCATTTGGAGCTCAGGAAGCTAATCAAATGTTCCCTACAAGATTAGGCATCATTCTTTCAAAAATGCCAGTGCATTTTTTATCGCTAACATCTGGCTCCAACTGGGATGGAGACCTCCCTGCGAGGTCTCCAAGAACCTGGCAAACCCTGTGCCTTTATTTTTGGGCATGGAGTCATTCAGCCTTTACAATTTATCATCTGGCTATTTTCCAAAGTTTTTTGTTGGCAGATTTCATGACTGTCATCGTATTTTGAGCATCCTTGATGTCCTCTGTGGAAAAAGAAAACTAATCGAGATTGAACATCCTCTTTTTATTAATTATTTTCATAGCCTCCTTGTCCACTGTATGCGTTTTTCCTAACCATTACATCTTCGTAAAGACTATCCAATGTGAGATTGTCAAAATCACTAGCCAATTTACTATCAATCTGATTAGAATTATTATGGTGGGTGTAGTGACATAGGCCATTTCCTACTCAACATCATCAAGTCCGATGCCTCAGTTACTCTTGCCTCACCTTCCGTCTGTGTGGTAAGTTGGTCAAGTGAAGCTCCAGCCTACTGAGTCAATAATTGTTGTGTAGACCGAATTACTACACCCAAGACTATTGGTGTTTGCAAACCTTCAACAACTGATGATAAACCCGTTGATCTAAAACCCTCTGCTTCATTACTTTTAAAGGTACTGGTTTTCTCATTTACAAATTGACATGATGTAGAAATATCTGATTCATGAACTTGAGTTTCTACTTCACTACACATTCCTGCCTCTGTTACTTGCAACTGACCTACAACTCGCTGGAATTATCTCTGCAAATGGTCCTGAAGCTTGTGGATGTCAATCTTTTGAGACTCAATTTGAGATAAATGACTTTCACTTTGTTCTTTTAAGGCACCAACATATTCCTCTAAACAGACTCTGAGGACTGATGAAGCTTTGGCTCCCATGATTTTCATCTCTGTTTGCAAATGATCAAACATTAACTCAGATTCTTGTGCTTCCTCTATCCCTTGTTTCCCTTTATCATTTTCTATCAAAGGAAGCCCTTTCTGGCATTCCGATGATCTTGTCTCGGGGTTCTGGAATACATCAATATACTTCCAATGTTTATTTTCAAACAATATATCCCCTGACAGTGACAATTACATAGGTTCCTGATGACCCCCAGCTTTGATATCTGATTCTTGGTTGTGCTCTCTTGTTTTTTTAGGCTTCACTACTTGTTCTTGTTGTTGAGTCACAACTTCTTGTAACACTTTTACTTACAGTCTTTCAGGTGGAAGAATGTTGCAGTGTCTTTGCAGTAGTAGGAAATTCCACAATATGATGACCATCAGACGCAAGTCCACAAAATTCAATGTTTTCAACCAAGGAACTAGGCTTGCCCATGTCCTCTAAATTTGCAAGAGAATGAGATATTTCACTTCCCACTAATGTATCTGCACCATCGATTTCTTTATCAGGCAATGAAATAGAAGGCTTCTGAATACAATCATCAACCAACAGTGATGTTGAATCATTTGTGGCGGGAAATGTTGAGCCACCTTTGTAGGCACTAATGGTTACTATATTATCTGCTAATTACTCTACTGGCTCAACTCCTCCAAGTTGCATTAAGTTTATGTGATCAGTGCATAATTGCATAGATACTTTATCTTCTTCTTTTTTCTCTTCAATAGGTGCAACCTCTACAAATTTGTCCTTGGTAGTATAGCCCACTTTTTCAATGGAAATCTTCAATAATTCTAGGCCTTCTTTATTCTCCTGAATGTTTGGAGCAAAGCCTCCTTCATCTCCCACATTTGTTGTTTTGTTGTTGTAAAATGGAATGACCTTCAGTAACAACTGCAACTATTGAATTGAACATGTCATCTGCTAAGACCATATCAAATGGCTCCTTTGCGACCTCTTTAGTCTGAGGATATTCCATGAATCTTTGATGTTGTGTAGATAAGCCTTCCAAGGTTGTTTAATGACTCTCGAAGAAGATGGAATTCAAATTTTCCAAGTTTGGAAAAAACCCTAATTCAATGCCCCCAAAATAGGTGCCAAATCAACTTGAAAACCTCCTCCAACTTCTTTGCACCAAAAAGTGGATCTTATATTGGACATTATAATTCAATATCTATCTTTAGAAAGAGTTTTCAAGAGATTTGGTTGAGTAAAAATTCGATTTGAGCAAAAATACACCTTCACTGCCTGTCTCGGGTTTCACCAGCTATTTTGCCTTAATATTTGGTAGTTAGCTGGTGAAAGATCTTCTTTTCATCAGCTAACTGGTTATAATTCTTCCTTCTACGTTGGTGAAAGTTCTGTTTTGAAAATGATCTTCAAAATCGCAAAAATGCATTTTTGTTTCAGCTTTCTGATCTTTAAGGCTGATCCTTTGGGGCCTTTGAAAACGATGGGAACAAAAATTTGACCATGGGGGAAATGCTAGTAGAGAGGCCATACTCATTTTGTTTTGAATCATCAATGATATTTCCATGTTTGAAAACAACTAACACACCATCATCCTCCATTTGTTGTGACTGTCAAACTATCCAGAACGCAACTATACTTCATCAAATCCACCGCGTGCACATCTTCTGCATGCAAAATCGGGCATCTAGACTCGGTGTTTGTATGCGTACTTGTAACTAAAAATCCAAAAAGGGAGAACGCCATATGTCAAACTGTCTAGAACGCAGCTATACTTCATGAAATCCATCATGTACACATCTTCTGCCTGCAAAACCGTGCATCTGGACTCAAGCCATCCTATCTCAAAAGACGATGACAATCCCACATTTGAAATCTGGAGTCGGTATGTTTTTCCTTGATCCACTGTAATTGATGCTTCATTTGGTAGCCCATGACCATTAATGAGAACAACATCAAGATTACCAAGAGATCTGCCCACGTCGAGTGTTCTTCTAAGGATTGTTACGTTGGTCTTGTACCAGTCACCTATAACCAGAGTGATATCACCATCAGGAGAAGGAAATGGAACAGGGATTAGGGCCCTGCTATCTACTCTTATTCCTCCAAAGCCCCCTATAGCTTTCTGCAGATACAATGATGGAAAGTAGTAGTAGCTTCCTATCTGGTCCTTCACCTAGAATTTGTACGTAAAGTTCTTTCCTCGTGGTATAGGGCAGTTTGTTCCTGATACTCCATCTTGCCACAAATTTTTTTGTTGTTGGATTCCATTCCAAGAAAATAAAAAAGCTTGATCCAGGTTGTTAAATACATTCACAATAATGTTCTCATTGGTGACACTGTCGATTTGGGGTCCGTAAAACTACCCATTTATTAAAATCCCCTGTTGAGGGATACCAAGAGGCCATATTATGTCCCATGTAACATTCCATGTAAAGAATCTATAGGGATCCTCTGCTAGAGAAGTGCCAAAAAAATGCTATGACTAAAAACACAAAAATCACATAATGCCTCAATGAACTCATTGAATTCTTATAGAAGATAGTTGGCCCTTCCTCTAGGTCTTGCTTTATATGTTTATTGGTTTCCAGTGAGATGGGCTTCTTCAACAATGGTTTCTTTTACTCTTACTCCAACTTTGTTGTATACACCCCAACACAGGCCAGGCCTTAAAATCACACACCAAAAAGAACAACCACTAAGCTCTTCTGCAGTTACATTATGGGTCGCCTCTTTACTCCGTTTTCCCTTTCCATTGATACATATTACAATGAGGTGAATAAAGTATAGAGCTTAGCGCTTGTGCTTTGGATGGATGGTTATTTCTTGAATTATAGGGATATGATACCCACAAATTTCTCTAGGTGTTTATCATGATTTTGCTGGCATGAGATCACTGTAATGACTGGTTATTTGATCAAAATGTAGAGATATGGTGCCCACCAAAATGCTGAGAATCTTCACTAGTCTTCTTGCAGCTTCTGAGATATGACAAACTAGGTTGCAACATTTCTTCACTAGATCCACTATTTTGATAATTAAATCGATATGTTGTGGCAACTGTATCTTCGTGAACTTTGATACTTGACACTAAAATTTTATTTGATTATATGACTAACCTATGTATGTTCTGTAACTGTGCAGGGAACATGAAGTGGAGCAATGTGGAACTCGAGATTAGCCTTAAAAATCGAATTTGTAAAAGCACATAGAAACCTTTTGCCTTGCTGACATTTTTGACCTCATAAATGCAGTTCTGAAAAACCCTGTAACCTGCGAACATTCACAGTCTTCCAGTGTCTAGTCCATTGGGTTATGGAGTCTCAAATGTTGTCACCAAACCTCTACAATCTTTATTCAAAACCGGTAACATACATTACTGAAAACAAATAATTGCTGCAAACTGACAAACTGAAAAGAATATCCAATGATGCTTGATGAAAAAAACATTCTCTATCTACTCCTACTTCTAACCAACTGTATTGGCTCTTATTAAGTGAAGTCATGCTTCCAATGAAGCCATGTCAGGGAATGATTTACTGATAACCTCCTTGATCTGGACCCGAAAAGTAAAGGAATGTCTATAATGCAGAAATACATTTTAAAAGGATGGCAGAACCATCCTTCTTTTGAAGGAAATATTTTGACATTTATGTTGTTCATAAATTCCAAATAATCGGCAATAGGGTCATTAAAAATGTCAAGGAATACCTCTTTAAGTAGTTGTTCCAACTGAATATTGACATGCTACTGTCGATGACTTTCACCGATCTCCATGTCAACTGTAAACTGCTCACCCTTGATCAAAGAAACATGCATGGTGTACTACTGATCTAATTCTTTCTTCTCTTCTTCACCCTCTTCATATCTGCTACAAACCACTTTTGTCTGCAAATCTAGAAACTGAAGGCTTCCCTTAGTATTTTTTGTAGATCTGAAATTATCTCCTGCTGATATGTCACTTTGCTNTTTTTCAAATTTTCAAAATGGATAATCGAATCATCATCACAATCATCTTTAAAAGATGCATTTAATACAATGTTTAAAGCATCACAATGGTTGTCATAATGTGAATCATCAATCTCTTGATAACGAAGAGTATTCTCAGTAATAGCATACTCTTCATTAACATCCGAGTCTTTAGTCAATAAATGAAATTCATGACAACATTCAGGATAGAGAAGATCATTTGGAAAATGGTCTTTACAAAACACATGAAAAGAAGCATGAAAATATTCTAAAGAGTTTATACTAGCATAAGGCAGAGATCGGTACCAATCACGAGCAATTCCCTCTAATGTGAAACAAAAGAGCTGGATCTGAACATCCTCGTGCACAATTTGCAACTGATGCATGTAATCATGAAAGTCCAACAAATGTTCAGTTGGCACTTCCCATTCTTCTCCTTGAAATCTGGGAAGGCTATTTTCCCATTCATCTCTACTAGGCACTGGATTAGGGAAACCAACAATCTTTGAAAAATTGCAGAACGCATACCTCTTAGATAAGATCTTGTTCATTTCATACCAGTGGGGTCGCCAATGGATTTAAAAATAGTGGAGTCACCACCGAATTTGTCCTTCATGGAGTTTCCAGATAGATGATTACAACCAATGTAGTGTCCAACCTTTGTCTATCATCAAAGATCAGATCTATGTCGTTTCCTAGGGATGTTGAGCTTCGATCTTTTGTCCCCGGAAACGGCACCAATTTGTTATCACTCCAATAAACTCCTTAGGGTTGTAGGCTAAGGATGCTTGGTAAATTACGAAATCACTAATAATCAAGTGTTTGGAACAATGGGATAACTGAGAAGGCTTAGCAAAAAGACAACATGTTATGCCTCTAAATAAACCAGTGCTTCGAGAAACTAGATATCAGTTATAGTAAATAATCAAGGTATGAAGAAAAACATTCAAGATAACCAAGTACAGATCTGTAGGGTTATACAAGAATATAAAGAAGATCTAATTCATATCCAAGAGCTATATCAGAAGATGACAATTCTGAACAACTGAACTGAATAGAATTAAATATGGAGTAATGGAAAATGTGGACAGACTGATATATAATGACCAAAGAAAACTGTGATTCATATAGCAAGATAGTGTCAAAGTACATAGCCAAAAATGTATCCAGAATTGACCCTTGTGTCTGTCTTAAGTCTATAGATTTATAGATTTACATCACAGTTCTTAGATCCTAAAACAATGGATCTGATATTCTAAAAACAGAAAGTAAACTATATTTACAAAAAACTAGGAAGAGATCCTCAAGATGAGGTCAATCCATATCTAAGAGTAGCAGATTGCTGATGAAGTGCATTTTTAGCCTCCCAAGGATGTTTTATTTGGTCCTCCAATGATAAAATTCGAATTTGGTGAAGTGTACAAAAACCCTGATATTCTGCCTTTGAAAAAGATGCCAAATGTAGTTGAAAAAACTCTTTTTGACCTTATCCTTCAAAACTACCCTATGAATTAGAGTTGATAATTCAACACCTGTCCATTTGAAGTGGTTTCAAACCATTCAAACTCAAAAAATCCCGATCTGGGCAAAAATTCGGTTGTTCTGGCCATGATAATCTTTCACCAGCTAATTTACCCGAAAATCTGCTCCTTAGCTGGTGAAAGGCGAAGCTTTCACCAGTTAACTAGCAAAATTCAAGACGAGTTAGCTGGTGAAAGCACAGATTTTTAAAAAATCAAATTTCTCAGTCATGGAGAGTCCGTTTTACATGCTTGAATAATCGATCGACATCTACAAATCCTAAGATTTCAAATTTTTCTTTCAAATCTGCATTTGGAGCTCAGCAAGCTAGTCAAATGTTCCCTACAAGATTAGGCATCATTCTTTCAAAAATGCCAGTGCATTTTTTATCGCTAACAAATCTGACGCTCATATATGTCGCCCGAGATCTGTCCTCCTCTTTTGTGTGTTCTTCTTGTCTAATAACAGATCTGACGGTCCTCCTTCTTTCGAGAATTTTGAATGGTATCCAACGATCAGAAATGCTTCTCCTCCCGAACTTCCTTTGTTCCACTTACTCTGATATTTCCATCGATGATCTGCCAACAATCCTCTGCACTATCTCTTCTGAGATTATTCGAATCTCGAATCTTCTCTATAGTGCCTTCTCATAATGCCCATCTATTACATACTTTCTATACTCATGCCATATTCATTTTTGTACTTTCCATCAATGACAAACATTCACTATCTGTTAAATATTTGCCAACAATTAGTCACATGATGAGATGTCTTGAATGTCAGCAAGTGAAGGATGAACATAGACATCTAGTTGTATTTTTACAACTAGACGTTATTACATAATAAAAATGGGAGGTCATTTCGATGGATTTTATCATTGGATTTCCACTAATGACAAGGAGGAATGATTTTATTTTCATGGTAGTGGACACTCTGACGAAGAGTGAAAAATTTATCATAGTATGTATGACATATTATGCACTAGAAATAGCAAGAGTATTTTTCAGCAAGATTCTGAGATTACATGGAGTACCAAGAAGGATCATATCTGATCGAGGATCTGTGTTTATAGGATGGTTTTGGACCACTTTACAAGAGTCTTTGGGAAGGTAACTGAATTTTAGTACAGTGTATCACCTTGAGACATATGAAAACACAAAGAGAATGAACTAGATTTAGGAGGATATCTTGTGCATGTATGTAATGGATCAACAAAAACATTGGGAGTATTTATTTCCACTAGTAGAGTTATGTAGGTGGATATCAGTGGCCACCCATCTTTTCCAGCTGGCTCAAAACAAATTTCTAGCAATTTTTATAATTTACTATTTTTAGCAGTTTTTTGGGTCCTGAACTTCTGGAGTCATTTTGAGGCCCTAAACAACATGTTTTGGGGAATGTTGATCCTCAAATAGATCTTTCCAATGTCCTATCATATGCCTAAAATGGAGATCGTATGAAAAAGTTACGACCCCGAGAAGTTGATGTGCTGACTTACCCAAACAGGGCGCACATGACTTTTGGCGCTTCATCTCCCAGGGTTAGGTTTTTGGATGTTTAGGGTTTTTGAAACTCCTGTTTATTGTAAAATGGCCTTGAGAGCCTCATTGTAATCATATTCTTGTGAATGAGTGTAGCGGTGACATCTCTTCTTAGAGATAAGCCTCCACTATTCCAGCAAGCTTGTTTTTCGCTACATTTTACAGTTTCATCTTATTTCCTTATTGAATAGAAAACTAGTTTTATTGTATCTCTGTTATTATGTGTTAAGCATCTAGTAGTAATATGTAGTCATTTTGTTTTGCTCATAAAATATGGATCAATGGTATCATAGTGGTGTAATCCTTTTCATCTTAATGCATGTCCCCAACGAGGTCAGAGTATAAATATTTGGGTCCCGAGCTTGTTTCTCTTGAAGACAAAATCTCTCACACACCCAAGAGACATCTCATGGAAGGAGAAAATACAGATGATGGGATAGGAGATAATTTGAAACTATTGATTGAGGAAGCCCTCATGCAATAGAGGAATGAGATGATGGATAATTTTGTGTAAATCCTTTGGCAACTACCAACAGGCGACGCATCTTCTTCGAGCGGAGGCACCGCCCCCTTCAAGGTACAAATAAACTTTGATATTTCTATATTTGAAGGTCAGATAGACGCAAATGTTGTAGACAAGTGGTTTAATATACTAGAAGGGTATTTCTCTGTCCATAAATTTTCGAATAGAGAAAAGATTACTTTTGTGCTCCTTAAAGACATTCTCGATGTCAAATATTGGTGGGAAACTTTCTATGAGCAAAAGGAAACAGAGGAACCCTCATTATTTACAGTCACGTCCACCTGGGAATCCTTCAGGGATGTTATTAAGGAACAATACTACCCTGTCAGAAGTTATGACGACTTGTATACCAAATGGACCACACTACGGCAAGAAAGAGACGAAGCAGTGTCAGATTTCACAAATATCTTCCATACCTTGTGCACCAAGCTGGGTATCAAAGATTTAGAGAGACATCTGGTGTTCAAGTATCGTGGTGCTCTGCATAGATACATCCAGAATCAAATGGAATTTTTGGACATCTCATCCTTGGGAACAACCTACCGATATGCCGACAAAATCGAGTAGAAGCTCAAACAAAAGACACGACAATTTGGGTCGGGGAACCCCTCACAACAAAATCCAGGAAAGGGCAGCCCCAACCCACAGAAAAAAGGATAGAGAAAAGATGGAAAGTATTGGGACAACTAGTCCAAGCCGCAAGAAAAGAAGGACACCAGAAAGACAAAGAAAGATACCGAGAAGTGGTGAAACTTCCATAAGAGCCCTTGGAATAACACTATTGACTGTCGCTCAAAGTAGACGCTGGTGGCCGAAGTGAAAGCCTATGAATCTGATGCAGGTTATGACTTTGAGTTAGAACCAAAAAGGAGAAGACATATCATTAACGTGAAACCCAATGCCACCGTTTCTACCACCAAGCTCCATCATGATGAACCAGACGAGCCAGAAGAAGGAGAGCGGCTCTCCCATTCACAGATGTGGGTAAAAGGCACCCCAATGCACTTCATTGTTGATAGTGGTAGCCAAAAGAACCTCATCTCAGTAGAGGACATCAAGTGGCTGGCCCTGTCGACAATGCCACACCCACAACCCTACACCATTGGATGGCTATGCCAACAAAGAGATCTCCACATCAACAAACAGTGTTGACTATCATACGACATGAATCCCTTCAAAGACAAGGTATTGTGTGATGTTGCTCCTCTCAAAGTTTGTAATGTTCTTTTGGGACAAACTTATTTATGGAAACATCATGTTGTATATGATCCTAGGCCTCATAGTGTTATTATTACTTTGAATAAGAAATTGTACAGGATACCCGAGGTTGTCCCACCTAGTGCTATTTCCTTGATCTCTGCTAAGGAATGTAGGGAGGTCATCTCTTAGACGGGTAAGTTTGTCTTCTTCGTGATTCTCTCCCAGAATGAGAGAAAAATAACAACCACATCTAGGGTCTCTGTGACCAACCTATCCACACAACAGAAGTAAGTAGACAAGGTCATGGAATAATACTTGGATATCTTCTCCTCACCTATCGGGGTACCTCTGCACTGCTAGGTCAAGCACCCCATCGATCTGACCCCTGGTGCACCGCTTCCCAATGGGCCAGTCTATCACCACTCTCTGTTAGAGAATGAGGATATCAAGCAACAGATCCAAGAATTTATCCACAAGGGGCACATCCATCCTAGCTCATCATATTTTGGGAGCCCAATCATGCTAGTACAGAAGAAAGATGGAACCTGGTGACTTTGCATTGATTATCGGGCTCTAAATAAAATCACAATCAGAAACCGATACCCGATTCCTTGAATCGAC
>SNQJ01S0069522.1:11095-34965 GCA_010110895.2 Picea sitchensis
CGAAGCAGTGTCAGATTTCACAAATATCTTCCATACCTTGTGCACCAAGCTGGGTATCAAATATTCAGAGAGACATCTGGTGTTCAAGTATCGTGGTGCTCTGCATAGATACATCCAGAATGAAATGGAATCTTTGGACATCTCATCCTTGGGAACAACCTACCGATATGCCGACAAAATCGAGTAGAAGCTCAAACAAAAGACACGACAATTTGGGTCGGGGAACCCCTCACAACAAAATCCAGGAAAGGGCATCCCCAACCCACAGAAAAAAGGATAGAGAAAATATGGAAAGTATCGGGACAACTAGTCCAAGCCGCAAGAAAAGAAGGACAGCAGAAAGACAAAGAAAGATACCGAGAAGTGGTGAAACTTCCATAAGAGCCCTTGGAATAACACTATTGACTGTCACTCAAAGTAGACACTGGTGGCCGAAGTGAAAGCCTATGAATCTGATGCAGGTTATGACTTTGAGTTAGAACCAAAAAGGAGAAGACATATCATTAACGTGAAACCCAATGCCACCGTTTCTACCACCAAGCTCCATCATGGTGAACCAGACGAGCCAGAAGAAGGAGAGCGGCTCTCCCATTCACAGATGTGGGTAAAAGGCACTCCAATGCACTTCATTGTTGATAGTGGTAGCCAAAAGAACCTCATCTCAGTAGAGGTCATCAAGTGGCTGGCCCTGTCGACAATGCCACACCCACAACCCTACACCATTGGATGGATATGCCAAGGAAGCGATCTCCACATCAACAAACAGTGTCGACTATCGTACAACATGAATCCCTTCAAAGACAAGGTATTGTGTGATGTTGCTCCTCTCAAAGTTTGTAATGTTCTTTTGGGACAAACGTATTTATGGAAACATCATGTTGTATATGAGCCTAGGCCTCATAGTGTTATTATTACTTTGAACAAGAAATTGTACAGGATACCTGAGGTTGTCCCACCTAGTGCTATTTCCTTGATCTCTGCTAAGGAATGTAGGAAGGTCATCTCTTAGATGGGTAAGTTTGTCTTCTTCGTGATTCTCTCCCAGAATGAGAGAAAACTAACAACCACATCTAGGGTCTCTGCGACCAACCTATCCACACAACAGAAGTAAGTAGACAAGGTCATGGAATAATACTTGGATATCTTCTCCTCACCTACCGGGGTACCTCTGCACTGCTAGGTCAAGCACCCCATCGATCTGACCCCTGGTGCACCGCTTCCCAATGGGCCAGTCTATCACCACTCTCTGTTAGAGAATGAGAATATCAAGCAACAGATCCAAGAATTTATCCACAAGGGGCACATCCATCCTAGCTCATCATCTTTTGGGAGCCCAATCATGCTAGTACAGAAGAAAGATGGAACCTGGTGACTTTGCATTGATTATCGGGCTCTAAATAAAATCACAATCAGAAACCGATACCCGATTCCCTGAAACGACAACCTCCTTGATCAACTCATGGGGGAAAAATACTTTAGTAAGATTGATCTGAAGGCTGGCTACCACCAGGTCTCGATAGAACAGACAGATTTATGGAAGACCTCCTTCAAGTCAAAGGAAGGCCTTTTTGAATGGTTGGTCATGCCTTTGGTATGATAAATGCTCTAGCCACTTTCATGAGGATGATGGACTATATCCTGTGACCATTCACCAATACTTTTGTAGTGGTGTATCTTGATGACATTCTCATTTACAACAAGACTTGGGTCGAACACTTGCAACATATTCAGTAGGTTTTGCACACCCTGTGACAGCACAAGCTATACGCCAACTTGAAAAACTGCTCCTTCGGCATGGACATGATCCATTACCTAGGCTATATCATTAATCAACATGGCATACATGTGGATCCATCCAAGATACAGGTCATCCGTGACTGGCTAGCCCCAACCACACTCACTGAGCTTCGAAGCTTCTTGGGCCTTGCCAATTTCTACTGTAGGTTTGTGTTGGGATTCTCCCATATTCCATGGGCCCTTAGCCAAATAACCAGGGGTGGTGGTAAGGAAAAATTTGCGTGGGGTAAAACCCAACAACAAGAGTTCGATGATTTGAAGCAGCGCTTGTGCTCATCCCCATTACTTTCACTACAAGACTTGCAGTAGCCCTTTGAGATTGAGACTGATGCTCCAAACTATGTTGTGGGTGCCATTCTCAGGCAACATGGCCACCCCGTGGCCTATCATAGTGTGACACTATCAGATGTTGTCTGTAAGTACCCTAATTATGACAAAGAAATGTACTCCATTGTGCAAGCCTGCCGCCAGTGGAGACATTACATTCTTGGGAGGGAGACAGTCATCCACATTGATCATAAGCCACTACAGTTCATGCAGACACAAGGAAAATTGCAGAATGACCTCCATCAAAAATGGTCCACATACTTGCAGCAATTCCACCTCAACTTCAAGTATAAAATAGGAAGCACCAAATGTGTCTCTGATTGCCTCAGCAGACCACCATAGTGCTAGACTCCTGTGGCCATGAGACCTATGGATAGCTCCAACTCTATGAGATAGACCTAGACTTCACCACCACCTACCAAATGTTGGGTGCAAAGGCAGTTATCGATAATTTCCATCTTCAAGATGGGTTGTTGTGTCGTTTGGGCCATATATGTGTTCCCTCAAGTGAGAGAGAGAAGATAATATGGGAATCCCACTACAGCTGGGTGGCAGGAAACTTCGACATCGAAAAGATAATGGTGATGCTACAAAAACATTTCTATTGGCCAAAGTTTTGACATGAGGTCAACAAGTATATCAGGTCTTGCACTGCCTACACTATTGCCAAACCAACCACTAAGAAATAGGGCTTGTACACCCCTCTTCCTACTACTGACATACCATGGAAATCCATCTCAATGGAATACATATCACGCCTCCCATCCACCAAGCAGGGAAATGACTATGTTTTTGTAGTTGTTGATCACTTTTCTAAGATGGTGATTCTGGTTTCTTGCAAGAAGAGCATCACAGCAGAAGCCACTGGCAAGATATTCTTTGAACGAGTCTTGGTACATTTTGGAATCCCACAAACCATTGTCTTAGATCAGGACAATAAATTTCTCAGCCCATTATGGTTGAGATTCTGGTCACTGCTGGACACCAAGCTCACCAAATCCTTCGGCCTTATTTACCACCATTATTGGACACCTCAGACGTAGTAGAACAACTGACACCAATAGATCTCAACCGTGAATACATACAAAAGGAACCCAATGATCATATTGTGGACACACATATCAAGGGCACTCGACAACAAAGTATCTAGCTTTATCAAGTCGTCAAAGCAGGGCAACTCCTGCACCAAGGCAAGTGGCTCACCCGGGGCCAAATTCAACAAAAATTTCCTCATCTGCTGGGGGAAATCAATGCAATGGATTCCATTGCTTCCTAAAGATGGAGGATTGATCCAGGTGGATATCGGTGGCCACCCACCTTTTCTAGCTAGCTCAAAACAACTTTCTAGCAATTCTGATAATTTACTATTTTTAGCAATTTTTTGGGTCATGAACTTCTGGAGTCGTTTTGAGGCCCTAAACGACGTTTTTTGGGGTATGTTTATCCTTGCATAGATCTTTCAAATGTGCTACCATATGCCTAAAACAGGTATCGTATGAAAAAGTTACGACCCCGAGAAGTTGATGTAATGACTTACCCAAACGGGGCCCACATGAATTTTGGCACTTCATCTCCTAGGGTTAGGTTTTTGGATGTTTAGGGTTTTTCAAACTCCTKTTTATTGTWAAAAGGCCTTGAGAGCCTCATTTTAATCATMTTCTTGTGAATGAGCACAACCATCACATCTCTTCTTAGAGATAAGCCACCACCATTCCAACAAGCTTGTTTTCCGCTGCATTTTACAGTTTCAACTTATTTCCTTATTGAATAGAAAACCAGTTTTACTGTATCTCTGTTATTTTGTGTTAAGCATCTGGTAATAATCTATAGTCATTTCATTATGCTCATAAAATCTGGATCATAGAGTTTTCATACAAAAACTGCTATCAGAGTACCATTAAGATGGCATCATTTGAGTTTATTTACGGGCGAATGCGTCAGACATCATTGAGTTGGGATTGACTTGACGATAAGGTCCTAGTAGGGCCAGAAGTGATTCAAGAAATGGAAGAACATATGCAATAGATAAGACAGAGGATGAAAGAAGTGCAATATCGAAAAAAGAGTTATGTGGATGTTCATCACGTTGACCGCAATTATGAAGTTGGCGACATATTTTTCTTGTGGGTAAAACTGCACAAGAATTCAATCAAGTTTAGAAAGGGTGTTAAATTGTCTTCTAAATTTGTGAGACCTTTTCAAGTTGTAGAAAGGAAATGACCTGTGTCTTACTAACTAACCTTGCCTGATTTTTTTGAGTCGTATGCACAAGGTATTTCATGTATCTATTTTGAGACATTCTATTAGTGATCCTTCATATGTTATTGACATGAGTTCTTTATAGGTGTGAGATGAGGGTGCTCACATGGTATATCCAATCTGAATTATGGACCATCGCATTCGAAAATTACGACGTCGAATATTTGATCAGTTAAAGGTCTACTGGGAAAACTATAGTCCACACTAGAATACCTGGGAGGATGCATCTTAGATGCGTCAACAATTTTCTTATTTGTTTGATGTATTAGACATTTATATCCATGTTATATACAATTATTAACTTGCATTTATATATTGTACAAACTTTCAGATGAAGTTTAAAACAAGAGGGGGAGTATGTAACAACCTGCTCTATTGAGTACACATTTATTGACATATTCTTTGAGAACACTTGCATGCAATTGATTCAGTCATGGTATATTATGATTTCCTTTTGATTATGGGATATATATGATGATGTTGTTGTATTGTGACTTATATCTATTTTGATGCATATGTATTGGCAAATGCTATTGACGGGTTTTCTTTAGTGTGTAGGAAACATGTCAGGTTATGGATGATGATGGAATTGATGGACTTCCCTGGACATCGGATTGAGTCAGAGGGTGGATTTGATTTTGATTGATTATTTCATTTTTGCACATGTGACATAATATTGATTACAGTATGATTTATATATATAGGGATTATTGACATGGTTTTTATTAGTGGATGTAGACTTGATGGTGCTTGCTAATCCGACTCGCATAAGGAGTAGAGGGTCCATGCAAAGAAATCAAAAATTGAGGGAGAGGTGTGATAGCGTCCCTGTCACAACCTACTAGAACTCCCACTGTGGTCTAAACTGTAGGTTAACAATTACCTAGTTCAATAGGTCCATGATGTCATGAGGGATGACTGAGACAGTCTCTCACGAATATTTTGAGGGGCATGCAATAGAGAAAACTCATTATTACTTGGAATCCGTTAGTCTCTCACAAGGTCGAGTGAGTGGAGTGTTGACTCAAAGGGTTGGATAAAATTCCAAAACCAGTCAAATGAAAGTGGAACCTTTCGAGCACGGAGGTGCATCTTGAAGGTCACGCCACATAATTAATAACTTGAGTCAATAAATCTAGGTGGCCTAGAAAACATTTAAATATTTAGACCTTGTTGGATTAAAATAATTAATTAAACAATGAGTTTATTAATTATAAAGCCCAATAAAAGTCTAATACTAAGTCTAAAATGAACTCTAAGTATAAATTTAATTAAGGGACTAAATGGATTATGACATAAGTTAAAAGATTGGAGAATAATCAAACTTTCGGAAAAAGGGGAATAAAATATAAATATTGTATAAATTGCACATGTGTGCATAGAAATAATAAAAATGGATTTTTAAAATAGAAAGAAATAAAATATGAGAGAATGGGTGTACACATAGAATATTATCTAGAGTCAAGCTACCACTAGTCTAAGTAGAAGAAGACTCCTATTCCAACTCTAACTAATATCTAGTTAGGAGACACTCATTAATTGAGAACTTGGAGAACAAAGGGACACCTAAAAGAGAAAATAGGAACACATTTGGGAATGTGAGGGAAATTGAATTTTTAAATAAAATAAAATTGGTAATTACTTGTGCAACTTGGAAGAGTGTGACAAGTGTGTGGGTGAATAATCCTAATTAAATTAATTAAAAAGTTAATTAATTTTTCATGTGGAAATGTGTTAGTGGGGAAATTTCTATAAAAAAAATTGCGTAGAAGATAAAGGGGGCTATCTTATTCTTGTCAAGGTTATGCTACCAAAATTATTGTGGACTGTGTTTTACTTGTGAGATTTGGGATATCATGCTTGGAGAAAGAGTGGAAGCTTTTCCTTGGGAGGGAAGCTTGGAGCTATTGTTTTTGGTTTCTTGTGTGTGGCCCCTTTGTGGCTTGGGGGGATAAGGGCGAAGAAGGGTACCGTTAGCATTGGTTGGGAGGTACTGGTGAAGTTTTGGGATTGTCAACTCAGTCTAGGCTCTTCGATTGATGGTACTCAATGGTTCTAGTTATTAATAATTATAAATTCTTGATCACACAAATGTTAGAATCCAAACTTATTTTATAGATTATACCTTTCTTAACTCATGCACAACTGAAATGAATGTATATACAATCAAAAGAATAAATTATTGATCATTATAACCCTATGGTCCATTTCTATGTTCTGATAGTAAATGGTGAAATTCGTTGAGTATGTTTTCTATCATATGCGTTAATTATTCTCAATGATTTACTTCGTAACTAATGTTGATATAATGATTCTTATTGAATCATTTAGAATTATAATAGTTTTCTGTAAAATTTAAATGAGTATAACTCATGGGAACAAGAATTTTTTCCTTACACTTACAAAATTTCAACCCAAAACTAAATTTAACCACAGTAGGGAAATTCGTGTTAATTTTCTATTAAAAACTCAACAATGAATTATTTTGAGAGTGATTCGATCCTTTATGGGTGAATGTGTCAGACATCATTGAGTTGGGATTGAATTAAGGATAGGGTACTAATAGGTCCAGCAGTGATTCAAGAAATGGAATAACAAATGCAATAGATAAGACAAAGGATTAAAGAAGCGCAAGATCGACAAAAGAGTTATGTTGATATGCATCGCGTTGACTGCGGTTATGAAGTTGGTGACTTTTTTTCTTGTGGGTAAAACTGCACAAGAGTTCAATCAATTTTATAAATGGTGTTAAACACTCTCCTAGGTTTGTGAGACCTTTCGATGTTGTAGAAAAGAAATGACCCATGGCTAACCGACTAACCTTCTCTGATTTGTTTGAGGCGTACGTCGTATGCAGGATGTATTTCATGTATCTATTTTGAGACATTATATTAGTGATCCTTCATATGTTATTGACATGAGTTCTTTACAGGTGTCGGACGAGGGTGCTCGCATGGTAGATCCAATCTGAATTATGGACCATCGCGTTTGACAATTACGATGTCGAATATTTGATCAGTTCAAGGTCTAGTTTAAAAACTATAGTCCACACTTGAATACCTGGGAGGATGCATCTTAGATGCATCAAAAAATTTCTTACTTGTTTGATGTATTAGACATTTATATCCATGTTAGATACAATTATTAACTTGCATTTGTATATTGTACAAACTTTCAGATGAAGTTTAAAACAAGAGGGGGAGTATGTAACAACCTGCTCTACTGAGCAGACTTTTATTGACATATTCTTTGAGAACACTTGCGTGCAAGTGATTCGGTCATGGTATATTATGATTTCACTTCGATTATGGGATATATATGATGACGATGTTGTATTGTGACTTATAGTTATTTTGATGCATATGTATTGGCAAATGCTATCAAGAGATTTTCTTTAGTGTGTAGGACACATGACAGGTTATGGATGATGATTGAATCGATGGACTTCCCTGGACACTAGAATGAGTCAGAGGGTGGATTGCATTTTGATTGATTATTTTATTTTCGCACATGTGACATAATATTGATTACAATATGATTTATATATATATGGATTATTGACATGGTTTTTATCAGTGGATGTAGACTTGACGATTCTTTCTAATCTGACTCACATAAGGAGTAGAGGGGCCATGAAAATAAACCAAACATTGAGGGAGAGGTGTGATAGCATCTCTGTCACAACCTACCAGTACTCCCACTGTGGTCTAAACTGTAGGTTAACGATTACCTAGTTCAATAGGTCCATGATGTCGTGATAAAGGACTGGGACGATCGCCCATGAATATTCTGAGGGGCACACAATAAGGAAGAATCATTATTCCTTAGAATCCCTTAGTCTCTCACAAGGTCGAGCGAGTGGAGTGTTGATTCCAAGGGTTGGAAAAAATTCCAAAACCAGTCAAAGCCAAGTGGAATCTTTGGAGCACGGAGGTGCATCTTGAAGGTCACACTACGTAATTAATAACTTGACTCAATAAATCTAGGTGGCCTAGAAAACATTTAAATAATTAGACCTTGTTGGATTAAAATAATTAATTAAACAATGAATTTGTTAGTTATAAAGCCCAATAAAAGTCTAATACTAAGTCTAAAATGAACTCTAAGTATAAATTTAATTAAGGGAATAAATGGATTATGATATAAGTTAAAAGATTGGAGAATAATCAAACTCTGGGAAAAAGGGGAATAAAATATAAAGATTGGATAAATTGCACATGTGTGCATGAAAATAATAAAAATGGATTTCTAAAATAAAAAGAAATAAAATATGAGAGAATAGGTGTACACATAGAATATTATCTAGACTCAAGCTACCACTAGTCTAAGTAGAAGAAGACTCATATTCCAACTCTAACTAATATCTAGTTAGGAGACACTCATTAAATCAGAACTTGGGGAATGAAGGGACACATAAGAGAGAAGATATGAAGACATTTGGGAATGTGAGGGAAATTGAATTTTTAAATAAAATAAAATTGGTAATTACTTGTGCAACTTGGAAGAGTGTGACAAGTGTGTGGATGAATAATCCTAATTAAATTAATTAAAAATTTAATTAATTTTTCATGTGGACATGTGTTAGCGAGAAAATGTCTATAAAAATAATAGTGTAGAAGAAAAAGGGGGCTCTCTTATTCTTGTCAAGGTTATGCTGCCAAAATTATTGTGGACTGTGTTTTACTCGTGGGAGTTGGGATAACAAGCTTGGAGAAATAGTGAAAACTTTTCCTTGAGAGGGAAACAACTATTATTTTTGGTTTCTTGTGTGTGGCCCCTTTGCGTCTTGGGGGGATAAGGGCGAAGAAGAATACCCCTAGCAGCTGGGAGGTATCGGTGAAGTCTTGGGATTGTCAGGCCGGTTTAAACTCTTCGAGTGACGCTACTCAATATTTCTAGTTATTGATAATTATAAATTTAGTTATTGATAATTATAAATTGTTGATGCACATATATGTTGCATTGAATCCAATGTTAGAATCCAAACTTATTTTATAGATTATACCTTGCTTAGCTCGTGTGCGACTGAATTGAATGTATACACAATCAAAAGAAAAAATTATTGATCATTTCTAACCCTATGGTCCATTTGTATGTTCTGATAGTAAATGGTGAAATTCGTTGAGTCTTTTTTCTATCATGTGCGTTAATTATTCTCATAGATTTACTTCATAACTAATGTTGATATAATGATTCTTCTTGAATGATTTAGAATTATAATAGTTTTCTGTAAAATTTAAATGAGTATAACTCGTGGAAACAAGATCTTTTTCCTTACACTTACAAAATTTAAACCCAAAACTAAATTTAACCACAGTAGGGAAATTCGTGTTAATTTTCTATTCAAAACTCGACAATGAATTATTTTGAGAGTGATTCGATCCTTAATGGAATAAGGGGTTGATTTTTCAAATTCCTTTACTCTTCATGAGGAAGGATTAATTATTGCAAACCAATTTAGTTTTACCGTTTAAAAAAAAAACTCTAATAGTGTATGGACTCTTCTTCGACCATTCTCCTTGCAGTGACTTGACCATTACTCCACTTGAATCCTTTCATTACATAAATTTTCTTGCATTGTATTCCTCTTTAATCTATCATTGTCTTCCTTTCATTACTCTTTAATCTATCATTGCTTGATGTCCCTTCTCACATCTCTGTTACGCTATTAGATTTATACCCCTACAACACGCCTTAATTACCTTGGTTCAATTGGGAGGCATACTTGACAAATGCTTGCGTCGTCACTTCCAATATTAATGTTAGCTCAGTCATCTACCATTTCATATCAAAAACTTTGTGTTGACTTATCCATAGTTCGACTGAACAGTTCCTTGTGGATTCAATTATAGTTAGAGTAGGAATTCTTGTTTCACCATGCAATTATCTCTTGAGCTTATCTAAATCGTAGTATATACGATAGTGGTCATCTTGGTTGATACTGATCTCATTGACAATCACTCTCAATTTAAGGAAATATTAAAGAGAATTATAATACCTATATATACAGTTTGAGTGGGTCTAATGGTTAAGAACATGTGTTTCCTCTTAAGAGGTCACAGGTTCAAATCCATAGGGGGTAGGGTATGTACACCTTCATAGATTTTACCAGTCAAATCGCTGACATGTAAGCCTCCAAGAGGTCACAGTTCAACCATAGGGTAGGGTATGTACAATCTTCAGATTTCCAACAAATCACCGAATGGAGGGGGAGGGTCCCTTTGTCCCACAAACAAAAGGATCTCATACACCAATTGATCCGAATGGATATCCGCACATGAAAGAACTTCATAATTTGGGATTCTCAAGGTGGCTTACAAAAAGCAAGTTTAAATGATGCTTCTGGTTACATTTCCTCATGCATTTAATTATGCATTTGTGGGAAAATACTTCATGCATTTTTCATATTAGTTTGATAAATGTTTTATGAAGTGCTCATGCATTTCATTATACATTTTATGAGTTTTAATAAGTCATGCATTATTATTATTCATCTTGTAATTAAATGATTAATATTTGTGAGAAAAATGTGTCCTCTCACATATTATTCATTTATTAATTATGGAAATTGGTTTTCATGTGAGAAACCACCTCACACCCTCACTTTTCCATTTTTATCTCAATTGTAGTTTGAGAGAATCAAGGGCATGGAAAAGTCTCTGGGTAGTTTTGGAGGTTTTCCATTTTTTTTAGCCTAAGATGGTTGAAGATCCCACTTTTAAGGATCTTGTTTTTCCTTCTTTGTAATTAGATCCAACAATTGTGGATCTTGTAATTAATGTTCTTAGTTGGAGAGTGAGTAAGGAAAAACTATATATATTCCCTATGTGAGCCATGTTGGAAAGGAGAGGAGAGGAGAGAGTGCTTAGCTATTGAAAGCCATAGTGTTGAGCTAATGTAGAGCCATAGTCCTTGAATGTAAGATATTTGAGAGCTCACTTTGAAGAAGGAATAGAAGATTTGCATTCCAGTTGGAGCAGGTCCATAGACGTAGCCCCAAAGGTGAGGGGTGAACTCCGCTATCAACATTGGTTGTCTCTCTATTATTTGCCTTCATGTGTTTTATAATCCTTAATGTTCATTTGCATATGTTTATGTGTTTTAATGCATTATGAACTAATATGCTCAATAAAACCGTATAAGCCATAGTCAATTTAAAGATCCTCACATTGTAAACATTTAGGAGAGTAGTACTCAACCCGTTTAAGGATCAAGTGGTATCAGAAGGTGACCATTTGCGTGGATGGCGAGGAGCTGCTAATCGAAAAATAATTCAAGAGTTGAAAGAGATCAATGACAACATTCAAGATGACAATGCATAATTGAGAAGACTTTTGCAAGTAATGGAAGAGGAGAAGTGTGGAGCTTCAAAAGACGCAACTTAGCCAAAGAAGAGTTATTGGCTAATTTGCATAAGGTTGAGAAGATGGATGATGCATCTCAAACCGAGGCATATGATGTTTCTTCATGTTCTTTTTTTCTCTCAATATGAAACTAATGTTGGTATGAAGATCCTCACAAAGATGGGATACAAAGAGGTGGACTCTACTAATGGTTTATGAGTCACCCAGCCATTTGAGGTTGTACCAAGACAACCATATGCAGGCTTGGGTTATGGACATGAAGAGAAAGAGAATGCTCAAAGTCAGTCGAAGAGAAAGCCATCTATTCACCATCGGATTCCAAGAAGGGAATCAAGATAATTAGTCCTCATCATCAAGGACAAGTCAGGAAGGTATAAAAATCATTCAAGTTTTTCTTTTTCATATAAGAGAAATGATTGCTTCCATAGATCTCTAACCGTGATGTAGTTAAGCATCAAACAAAGAAAATGTGGGTTAGGAAGACGGATGTGTCCATGAAAAGTGAGACCAAGCAGAAGAAGAACCCGTCGTATCCTCCTCTTGCAAGGAATATATAGATTAATGGAAAACGAAGGAATTTCTGCAATTTCCGCAAAATTAGTGGCCATTGGAAAAAGAAGTGCTGGAAATTGCACCATGAAATTCGCCACAAGTCAAGCAAGAAGAATGTAAAAGAGCCTGTGAAGAAAGAGGCTCCATCCACCATTGGAAAATCATGATTATGAGATGAAAGTGCTTGTGCTGGTTTGGTAAGAAGTTCATAATGTTTCTACAAGTTTTAGTTCTACTATGTTGCAAATTTCAAGTTTTATGGGGGTAGGTATCCCTCTTTTGATGGAAACACTCAAAAAATTTTCCCACTGAATCAAGAAGTACGATGTCATTGTGAAGGGATGGACAAGAGAAATCCAATGGCCTGAAAATCGCACCAAATGGCCTCCGAATGAGAAAGTTTCTTCTTATCTTAGATCTGGTCGATGGCCGCAACCGAATTATCAATAGCAGCCGACGAAGACAGCGACACCTCTACGCTGGCATTCAAGTTCTCAGAAGATTTGAGACCATCGTCCTCTCAATCGATCCATGATCCGTGGCAAACAAACCTCGGATGTCATGGAGTGCCCGTTTGGCAGCAGCAGCAGCAGGAGAGTATGCCTAAATGGATTACATGGCTCTGTCACTACGGAACAAACATAACGATTTGCTTGCTTGGGTGTTTTTTCCCATGCTTTCTGTTTGGAAAAGTTCCAAAGAATTTGGACAGGCACGTGACTCACTGCCTTACAGATGCATCCGTTTGGTATATTCTGCAGCAATTTACGTCTTGTGGGTGCATTTATTTGTGTGGGTATAGGAGGAAGCTGCGTGAAATATACAATCTTCCAGAGAAGTCCTTGCCTGATTGCCTTGTGCATTATTTTTGTTGGCATTGTGCATTCTGTCAAGAGTACAGAGAATTGCACATTCAGAGGATGTTGTATCTGGGCATATTCAATTTCTCATTCCAGGAGAAACAACTTGTTTCGCATGTTTCCCATGAGAAGTCTCCTGCATTAATTTGACAACCGTAGGGAGTCGAAAACCCGTCAAACCTTCCTCGAAGGTTCAAACCGAGAATACCGCTCTTCCATAGAAATTCGAGAATCGACGACCGGGTGAACAAAGTATGACGCTTATTCAAGGTCTGATGAAGATAACAGAAAATGCATGGATGAGGAGCCTGATTGCAGAGATACACGCAGAGTTTTTTTTGCAGGTGGTTGGACATCCATGAACAAGATCTCTTGGTTGTTGATCGATTAGTTTCCTGTGCGTGAAGCTTGAGACTGTGGAGCCTACGCGTGAAGATAAGCCTCTGCCTAGAGGTTGTGACCATTTTCTGTTGCAAGGTGGACTATGCTGCATACGCTTGTAATTCGGTGTGAAGGCTACGCATGGGTCTGTTACACGCATTCTTCTAGAGGAGGAAGTTGTAGATGTCATTTCTTGGACACCTCGTTCAGCTGAAGATCACCGCAAGAAGAATGACCAGATCTAGGCATAGAGGTTGCAATATAGAGCCAGACAGTGCTGAAGCTTCAGGTGGAACCGTTGCAAGAATAGACAAGGACCAATGATTTGAAATTTGATCTGTAAGTCTTCCTAGTTGAGGCCATCGTAGAAAAATAGGCGTATTTTTGCGCATTAAGCCTTGTTGGCTTTTTTGTAAAAAGTTGATTGAGGCGTTTTTGCCTAAGCCTATTTTGGCATTTTCATGTAAACTTGACCAATGAGCGTGGTTATAAACTCTTGGCAAGAATTTCAAAACAAAATGTAAATGCATGACTGGCCACGCCGCCAAAGTTATCAACAATTATAGGTTGCTTAATTTTGGGCGCATGTGGGCATTTGCATTTTGATTCCCAAGAACATAGGTGAAGGAGTCTTGAGGGGATGTGCCTTTTTTAGGCATTTGCATTGTAGCAGTTGCAGTTGTTGGTGTTGCGTTCCGATTCAGAAGAACAGGGGTGAAGGAGTCTTAAGGGAACGTACCTTTCAGAGACATTTGCATGCACTTGATGATGGATTGAAGCCGACAATTTTGGAGACCAAAATTTTCTTGTGGGGAGGTGTGATCCAAATGATCTCTCAGACGTTGAAGAACTTACGCCTATGTTGATTTTAAGGTGGCGACAAAAGTGTTTAAAATGATGCTTTCTTGAGTTATATTTCTCATGCATTTAATTATGCATTTGTGGGAAAATACTTCATGCATTTTTCATATTAGTTTGATAAATGCTTTTATGAAGTGCTCATGCATTTAATTATGCATTTTATGAGTTTTAATAACTCATGCATTATTATTATTCACTCTGTAATCAAATGATTAATATTTATGAGAAAAAATGTGTCTCACATATTATTCATTTACTAATTATGGAAATTGGTTTTCATGTGAGAAACCACCATACCACTTTTCCATTTTTATCTCAATTGTAGGTTGAGAGAATCAAGGGCATGGTTAGAAAGTCTCTTGGGTAGTTTTAGGCTTTTCCATTTTAAGCCTAAGATGGTTGAAAATCCTACTTTTAAGGATCTTGTTTTCCTTCTTTGTAATCAGATCCACAATTGTGGATCTTGTAATTAATGCCTTAGTTGGAGAGTGAGTAAGGAAAACTATATATTCCCATGTGAGCCATGTTGGAAAGTGAGAGAGAGGGAGAGAGTGCTTATCTATTGAAAGCCATAGTGCTGAGCCAATGAAGAGCCATAGTCCTTAAATGTAAGAAAGTTTTGAGATGTCACTTTGAAGAAGGAATATAGAAGATCTACATTCCAGTTGGAGCAAGTCCGGAGACGTATCCCCAAAGGTGGAGGGGTGAGGAAACTCCGCTATCAACATTGGTTGTCTCTCTCCTTATTTGCCTTCATGTGTTTTATACTCCTTAATGTTCATTTGTATTATGTTTATGTGTTTTAATGCATTATGAACTAATATGCTCAATAAAAACTGTATAAGCCATAGTCAATTTAAAGATCCTCACATTGTAAACATTTGGGCGAGTAGTACTCGACCCATTTACGGATCACCAATTTAGTGTACTGACTTGACCGTGACCTTAAAAATAGATTATTATTATTATTATATAATTAAACATATTGTAGTCTTAAATTTTATCTATAATAAATTTTGAACAGAAATATCTAATCACTGAACTTAATGTTCTCCTCAGAATTCCACTCGTGGTGTATGTTGACACATTTTTTTGTTGATCCCTTAATCTAGATGTTGACTAAGTACAAAAACTATATAGGTGATTTTATGATTGAAATGTTTATGCACTCGATATAAGAAAAAGTGATTGTTCTACAATAATGGAAATAACTTTGTTTTAAAATGATAAAGTTGAACACAATTATAACTTTATCCTAATATACAATTTCGATCAATCCAAAAGAAGTGGATGACCAAAAAAATAAAATATAAATTGAGCTTTGATTCGGAATGATAAAGTTTTATTAAATATAACTTTATCGAAGATTATCTCATAAAAATTAACCCTCTTATATAGGTTGATATTTGAAATTGATTTAGCTGATAAATGAGCATTTGATAATTTGAATCTGAACTTGTCCACATGATGGATGAGTGTGTGCACTTTCTATATATATATATATAAACCCTTATTGTTTGAGAGTGGAGTTACCTATTTTGTTGCTAAGGTTAATTACTAATAGCATGGAACTATTTCAAGTCAATAGTTAATGGATTGATGATATTGTTTAAATATATAAAAATAAATAAATGATAGAGAACTTAAATAATTATTAGATGTATTAACTAAGAGTGAATATAATTGTAATTAAGCATTATGTTCTAGGATTGACTTTATGATTTTAATAAGAAATATGCTAAATTCATTTGTTATGAACATGTGGCATGTTTTATGAATTAAACTTGAGGAGAAATTAAGGATATCATTATCGCTCAAATTTAGTTGTCATCAAGAATGTAAGTAGAATTTTACATTTTTAATCGATGGTATCATTTATTTTACTTAAGTGATTCATAAGGTTTTCTTTACTAAATTGCACATTAGAAAAAAACAATTTACCACTAGTATACTCACTTACATTGATGTCATAATGAAGTGGTTATTACATATGGTATGAGAGCGGGTCCAACCCTGCGACATTGGACCATTACACCTTCCACTATGTTAACTGAATGATTAAAATATATTACTAATTAAATTTTGAAAATTATCCATGCAAGTAATCATGGTTAGATCACGTCGGGGAAGTAGACGGCGTGGTGTTGGAGGAATAGGTGTGACACCTCTGATAGTATCCATTCTAGAGGGGTCTAACCCCTAGGGAGAAGAACATACCAATGAGCAGGAGCCGAATGTTGTGGGAGATGTGGTAGGTGTGATGATGTCCTTCTAGAGGACGTCAAAGGCGTTGATTAATCGCCTGGATTGAGATGACGATAGAGCATATGTTCCCAATCAGGGTTCAAAGCACGCTCTAGCTGGTAGTAGTAGTATACACATAGAACTTGAGAAGGTGAAGTTTCTCGAGTTCTAGGGTGCCCCGAATGACTTATATGCCAAGGCATGGTTGGAGAATATGGCGATGTTCTTTGCACTTTGTGATAACACCTCCAACATGAAATTATGCATGACGGTATTTTAGCTGAAGAGGAGTGCTCTTCTATGGTGGAAGACGCTCCTGCCTCAACTAAACATGTTCTTCGAAGACGTGTCATGGGATATGTTCAAGGAATGGTTCTAGGAGAGGTAATTGTCCAAGATTCATTAAGCACCATCTTAATGAGTTCAATGCCTTACGACATGGTAGTCATACAACGACAGAGTATGAGGCCATATTTATGGAGCTACTTAGATATGATCCACATCTAAATACGAAAAAGTTAAAGGTCAACAAGTTTGTGTTCGGCCTTAACTTCAACATTCGTGTGAAGGTGAGGATCCTAATTCCTGAGACATTGCACGATGCAATCAAGAAGGTCCTCATAGCTGAGGAAGATATGGACACCAAGGGTTAGGGTGGGACTCCTTCTAGATCGACTCGAAAGATGACATCAGGAGTGCAACAACATCAAACACCAACCATACATACTTAAGAGCATCAAGATACGCCTAGAGGACCTATGTTCTATACACCACAATGACATACTCCTTAGTAGAGGACCACAACAGTAGGAACAACATTGTATGCAGAAACAACAACATTTTAGGCTAGTTCAGTAGAATATACCAGGATCATAGACAACTAGGACAATAACTTCTACTTCGGGGACGAGGAGAACTAGACCGAAGAATCAATGTTGGATATGTGAAGAGCCACATTACCAGTGAGACTGTCCGATTCAAAAGGCCGATGTAGTAGGATCATCTAGACCCACTGTAGTTGGAGATTTGGGAAAGGTCTACAAGATACATGTAGCGGTGAATAATCCCCGGGATGAGCATGAGTTCACTGTGGTCTAGACGTTAGGTACAATTGCTCACTAAAATGTTAGTGTATTGATATATCCAGGTGCTACATACAGATTTATCTCTAGTGCAACGCAAAAGAGAATTAAGGTAAAGGAAGTCGAGTAGGATGAGTTGAGATACGTCGAAATGGCATCGGGTTCCAAACAAAAGGTTGGAGGAAAGGTTACAAACTGTAGCATTAACTTGGGAGACTTTGTAACAAAGGTATATCTTTATGTCACAATCTTAGGATACTATTACATAGTTATTTTTATGGATTGGATAGAAACACATGATGCAATAATTAACTGTAAGACGAAATGGTTAAATATGAGAGATGAATTGGGACAGAGAAGAATGATTGTAGGAAGAAACCAGGGGGTGTCCATGATATTTATTTCCTCCCTATAGTTAAAGATGATTTTGTGCAAGGGGTGGAAGATTTATGGAATATTAGAAATAAACAAAAAGGGGGAGGTGGAAGGGTTAGAAAACCTTACTGTAGTGCAGGATTTTGGAGACATGTTTTCATAAGAGCTACCAGGTTTACCGCCCGAAGGAGAGTTGGAGTTTACAATAGACTTGAATCATGGAACTGAACCGATAGAAAGAACAACATATCATATGTCAACGCCTAAGTTATAGGAGTTGAAAATTCAATTGAAGGAATTGCTGGTCTTGGGACTTATACGTCCAAGTGTGTCGCCTTGTGGTGCACCTTCTATTTTTGTGAGAAAGATAGATGGATCATGGATACTTTGTATTGACTATCGTCAACTAAACAAAGAAACGATCAAGAACTAGTATCTGTTACCCAAAATAGATTATTTGTTTGCTCAGATGAAGAGAGTGAAGTAGTTTTTGAAAGTTGATTTGAGATTAGGATCTCACCAATTACGGACTAAAGATGAAGATATCCCTAAGACCGCATTTAATACAAGATTTGGACACTATGAGTTTACAGTTTTACCATTCAGATTGATGAACGCCCCGAGAGTGTTCATGATTTTGATCAATGAGGTGTTCCATGAATGCTTGGACAAGTTTGTTCAATTATTTATTGATGACATACTGATTTATTCCCGGACGAAAGAAGAGAACGATGAAGAATTGAGATTGGTCCTACAGTGTCTACGAGAAAACAAATTGTACGGGAAACTATCGAAATGTTCTTTTTACGAATTGAAAATTCATTGCTTGGGATATATCATATCTTGGGAAGGTATTGTTGTGGATCCAATGAAAGTAGAGGCTATTATGGAATGACCAACATCGACAAAGATACAAGAAGTATGCATCTTTATGTGTTTAACAAGATATTACCGATGATTCGTCAAAGGTTTTTCGAAGATAGAAAATATGATCATGGAATCGCAGAAGAAGAACAAGAAGTTCGTATGGAATGAGAAATGTTGGGGATAATTTCAAAAGCTCAAAGAGTTGCTTATGACAACGCCGATACTAAAGGTTCCTGACATGGACCAAGAATTCTTGGTATGCATAGACACATCCAAGGAAGGTTTAGGTGGATTTTTGATGCAAGATGGTCAAGTGATCGATTACATTTCAAGGAAATTGAGAAGGCATGAGAAGAACTATGCAATGAATTACATAGAGTTATTGGAAATTATATATTCCTTGAGAGTTTGGAGACATTATGTGATTGAAAAAAAAAAATCGAATTAAAGAAAGATCACTGTGAATTGCAACACATATTTACTCAAAGTGACTTAAATGCACAACAAAGGCGTTGGTTAGAATTACTTAGTGAATATGACTTTGATATTACTTACATTAAAGGAATGATGAACAGAGTGGCAGATGCATTGAGTCGAAGACCACACATATTCTTTGTAATACCTCTTAAGATGAATCTTTGAGAAAGGATTCTAATTTTACAGGTCAACGATGAATGGTATAAAAAAGTTAAGGACAATACTGGACAAATTACCATGATTGTACCTAAGTATGAAGGTTATTCATTAGACAATGATGTATTGTTTATATTTAACGAAAGAATTTATGTATCGCCAAATCATGAATTAATAAATTTGGTCTTAAGTGAATCACATCAAGAAGTGTGCATGGCTCATCTGGGAGTCACAAAGCTGAAGGAAGACCTTAAGCCTTTATCCTTTTGGAAGGGAATGAAAGTAGACATAGTTAGTCACGTGGTGAGATGTATAGAATGTCAACAAGTGAATAACGAACATAAACATCTAGCAAGATTGTTACAACCACACGTTATTGAAGAATAAAAATGGGAGGTCATTTCAATGGATTTTATCGTTGTATTTCCACTAACGAAAAGGAGGCATGATTTGATTTTGTGGTAGTGGACACTTTAATGAAGAGTGGAAAGTTTATCCTAGTACATATGACATATTAGGTGCTAAACATAGTAAGAGTACTTGTCGGCGAGATTGTGAGATTACATGGAGTACAAAGAAGGATCATATCTGATGGAGGATGTGTGTTTACATGATGGTTTTGGATTAGTTTACAAGAGGATTTGGGAAGGTAATTGAGTTTCAATATAGTGTATCACCCTGAGATAGATGAAAAAATAGAGATGAAAAAATAGAGAGAATGAACTAGATTTTGGAGGATATGTTGTGTATGTATGTAATGGATCAACAAAAACATTGTGAAGATTTCTTTCCAATAGTAGAGTTTTCATACAACAATAGCTAGTATCATAGTACCATTAAGATGACACCATTTGAGTTTCTTTATGGGTGATCATGTCAAACGTCGTTGAGTTGGGATTGACTTGAGGATAGGGTCCTAGTAGGGCCAAAAGTGATTCAATAAGTGGGAGATATATGCAATAGATAAGATAGAGGATTAAAGAAGCGCAAGACCAAAAAAAGAGTTATGATGACGTCCATCGCGTTGACCATAATTATGAAGTTGGAGATAGATTTTTCTTATGGGTAAAACTGCACAAGAGTTCAATCAAGTTCATAAATGGTGCTAAACTCTCTCCTAGGTTTGTGGGACCTTTCTAAGTTGTAGAAAGGAAAGGACCCATGGCTTACCAACTAACCTTGCCTGATTCTTTGAGGCATATGCACGATGTACATTAGGGAAATTTGGTTGAAAAATGGTCCTACCAACCGTAATACAAATTCCATGTCATCATGTATTAGGAAATCAAAATATTCTAAAATTTAAAAGAGGTAAATGTAATAAACAATTTTTAATTATGTAATTTGGAGATAGTCACATTGTTTTAATAATATATTGTGTATACTCTACACATAGTCTCTGGCCCGACTGCCAAAAATTCAAAATTGTCTTGGTTATCAAGCATCAAATTAATGTATTGTCCCATTATCCAATAACTATAATAAATGAAGGAAATGTTGTATTAAATAAATATTAATGAATTTACATGCTTCACATTACCAACATTCTTTGGCACATTTTAATGCATTGAGGTTAGCTGGGATGGAAGTAAACTCCTTATATGCACTTGTTCAAGGGTTTAGATTTTTCATAAAGGTGCACTGAGGGAGCATAATTTACCAGCTAAAAATCCACACTCTGTTGCTGAGTTGAGGAAGATTCACTGTCACTACCATACAGGCCGAGGGTTACTACATTCCTTGTTGATGTCCCTTGAGGGTTTGGTTGGTTTGTTCCATCTTTGAAAGGAGGTTCTAAGGTGTCATTCCATCCATATAAACCCTTGTGAGGAGGGTTGAACCTTGCAATTTCTTCCTGGAGAAGGGTCGAACGTTAGATCTATCAGCATAGTGCAGACCAAGGACAAAGGGGAGCTTATAGAAGGACAACAAGGGCATTCTGGATGACTGGAGTTTTTCCAGGAGTCCTTTAAGAACAAGTTCATTTGTTTATTGTTGTGGTAGATACTAGGGTTAACTATGGTGTATTTATGTTACAAACTTCTTCTATAATAATAAACAAATTTTAGGTAATTGGATTATGTGACAACCATAGTTACCAAATTCGGCCGAATCGATGAATTAAATTTGAAAATTCACCAATTTAGTCGATTCGGTCGAATTGTTTGTCAAATTTTATTTTTCTGATAGTTATATTCATCACTCTCGCTCTCCCCCGAAAATCCTAGCATTGTGTTTGATTATCATGTGTTCGTCTCCTCCTTTGTTGTGCTTTTTGGATGCTTTTCTTTATTTGGATCTCATGGTATCCTTTTTTCTTGAACATATCAAGGATACGTTTTATTACTTATTCCAAGTGTTCTTCATTGGAAACATTAAAAACTCAAGTTGCAATAGTAATGATGACGCCAATCTTCTATGTAGGATGATAGTGAGAGTTATCATTGAGATATCTATTAGTATGTGTCTTCTTTCGATAAAATTGATGGGACATAGAGATATCATATTTCTTAGAAGCCAAGACATCCAAAAAAAGGTAGTCGACCATTTTATTTTGTTTCCATATTAAAATTTATGTATTTATATTGGTTGTTGGGATGGTTCAAGAATTMATACTACTTATCTCTTCCATATGGCCAAATTGTGTYGGTGTCATCAACATATCTCTTCCAAACTTTTGTTTTCAAGGGAGAAGTATTGATAGAAATTATTTCAAAATTATCCATGTATATGTTGACAACAATAGGGGATAAAGGTGATCCCATGGCCACACCTTCGAATCATTCATAGATWTCACCATAGAAACTGAAGTATGTCAATTTTATACATATTTGTATAAGGCCTCTCATCTCAATATCGATAACATTTTTTAGAAACTTCAAGAGCTTCATCTACAAGACCTTTGTGATCAAAGAAAATACATCAAAACTCACCTTGATATCATGCTCTTCCATCTTCATATATTTGATGTTATCATCAAAATATGTTGAGTCCTTAATAAATGAAGAAGTATGTCAAACTAGTGGAGTGAGATGTTTTTTCAACGTAATTTGCAACATTGTTGGTGGGTGAGCTAATGGTGTTCATGGTAGGTATGAGTGGGGATCCTTCTTTATGAATATTAAGAAGACCATAAGTGTAAGGAATGGTGACTACACTAAGTGTTAGCTTCTTTATCTAGTAATCATCAAGAGATAAGGCATTAATTGCATTCTCGACTTCCTTCAAAATTATTTTACCAGTATCCTTTTCAATATTTTGTATCTACCACTAGTTGTAAGATGTACTATTATTTCTCTATGGTAGCCCCTTGTATTTAAAATGATTGTTTCATTTCCCTTATCCACTTTTAGGATTTTAATATCCCTATTGCATTTGATATTTTATAATTCTTCTATTTCTTCATGACTAGTCTTATTTCTTATAGGTTTAGCCTTCTTGAAAGAAACAACACACTCTTGTCTTATTTCCCAAGAACTATTAAAGGGGAGAGTTCTAATTAAGTCATCTATGTGACATATAATATTCTCGTATCGAATATGTTTTAGTTCTAAAACATTTTCCCCTTATACAATACTTTGAAGACATAGTCATCCAATGTGTGCCTCAATAAGTTAATCACATTTCTTCCTATTATATTTCATCAATACCCATCAACTTCATCATTTTACAGTTGCTCACAAATCCATGTTCTATCTTACCACATTTGTCTCTTCTCTAGCTCCACATATTTATTGATATGTTTCTCTGTAGATATTTTAAAATCCGTTTCCTCCTTGGCAACGGGGCTAGATTTATATTTCATATTTGAATACCCAACGTTATAGAGAGATTTAGATAAATCATTAGTATTTGTCTAGAAATATAGTCCAAACTATGCCACATCCTCTTTATCTCATTTTTAACTAATTTTATTCTAGTGTTCTTGAATATTTCCAAATTTCTTTGATTATGAAAGTGGTGTTTTATCCATGCAATTTTAGGAATGATATTGTTTTCACGACATCACTTAAGAAATTTTAGGTCCACCATTCTTCAAGTCCTTCTCAATTGCATTTTTTCAAGCAGGTGAGTCTCTACTAGTATTTCCCTTCCATGGAGGGAATTAATAATGTTGTTCATTTCGTTCATAGCTAAATTACAAGATTTTTGGAAAACCTACATCTCTATTATTTATTCCAACATTTCTAGCCTTTGATACAAGGCCCATCATTAGAGAGAAACCAACAAATAATACATTTGATGTGGTTGAAGATGAGATAGTGAAC
>SNQJ01S0069523.1:3781-15875 GCA_010110895.2 Picea sitchensis
TTTTGCTTGACCAAACCAAAACCAAAATTTCTTTTGGACTTATTTATAGAATGAAGACTCTCTAACCTACTTACAAAAATTTAGGAATAAAATTTAGACACAACCTATCACCTCAAAAAGAAAAATTTCCACCAATTTATTTGAGGAGATAACACTTGTGATTAGATGTTTCTATATGAATTGGATCACTACTTTTTCATTTACATGAGTCAAAGGGATAGCCTCTACCCATTTTTTGAAGTAATCAATGGCGGTCAGAATGTACTTGTGTTGTTTTGAAGAGCTTGGTGTGATTTCTCGTATGATATCTAACCCCGATTGCTCAAAATGCCTAGAGGCAATTATTGGCTGGAGTGGGATTTTCGCTCTCTTCTCCCTCCCACTACTTACTTGGCAAGTTTTACAACTTCTAGCATAGGTATGGGCATCTTTGCACAAGGTGGGCCAATAGTAACCTACTCTCAATATCTTATGAGCCATGGTATTTCCAACGAAATGCCCACCGATAGGGCCATCATGGATTTCCTTCAGTACTTTGTCTGCATCTTCACGTTTGATACATCTTAAGAGTACTCCATAATAATTAATCCAGAAGAGTACCAAATTTATGAGGTGGTATTGTGCATATTTTAACTTGAGAGCTCTCCTTTCCATGGGGTTGATATTTTCTAGGCAGGCCTGATGGTGTAGGAGGTATTTCAGATTATTATACCAAGACTCAGGCCTTGGGAAAATGTATGAAGCTTTACCACACCATAATACCATTTTATTATCCCATCCAGAATCTTCATTTTCTTGGTCCTGGGCTTCAGCTACGAGTTTGCACAACCCTTGCCCCTTAACAAGTTTGGCAGGTTTTATATCTAGATCAAATTCTTGGACTACTGCCATCCAGTTTCATCTTCTTTCCCCCATCTCTTGCTGAGTAAACAAGGATCAAACTGGATGGTGAGCCACAATCACTTTGGTGTGGTTCTTGAGGATGTAAGACCTGAAGTGTTTTACTTCCTTGTAAACCGCATAGGTCTGTTTGTCAACAATAGGATAGTTAAGCTCGACTTCTTGGAGATTAGTTCTCATGAATGACACTGGAGATTCATTGTTGTCATCATAATTTTGAGTCAATACTGTGGCTAATGATTGGTAGGAGGCGAAATTATAGAGGAAGAAGTCCCTATTGAAATTGGGAATTCGTCGCACAGGGGCTCAAGATATGGCATTTTTAATATTAATGAAAGCATCCTTTCATTCATCATCCCACTTAAATTTGATATCTTTGCGAATCATATTTTGTAAGGGTTTGATGATTTCCGTGAAATCAGGAGTGAATTTCCTCACAAAATTTATTTGCCCGAAAAAGGATTGAATAGCTTTCTTTTTATGGGGTAACGAGAGTTGAGCTATGGCTCTAATCCTTTTTGGGTCTATGCGAATACCTGCTTGGGATATAAAATGACCTAACAACTTACCTTCCGTGACGCCGAAAATGGTTTTCTTTGGATTTAAGGATATACCGTATTTCCTACACCTTTCAAAAATTGGAGTTAAGTTTTGGATGTGTTCTTCTTTGTTATTTGAATACACGGTTACGTCGTCTAGATACACTACCACACACTTGTTGATTAGTCCCCGAAATGATACGTCCATGGCCCTTTCGAAGGTTTCTCCTACGTTGATTAACCCAAAAGGCATGTGTTTATAAGCGAAGGTTCCCCACTTCGTTCAGAAGGTATTTTTTAAACGATATTCCTCCAAAACTAGGACTTGGTTGTAACCTGAGAAACCATCTAGTAGGGATAAAATCTTCGAGCCAAACATGGTCTGTAGGAGTTGTTCCATTGGAGGGACTGGGTAATTGTGATTTTCTGAAGCTCTATTGAGATTTCTAAAATCCACGCATAAGAAAATTTCTCCATACTTTTTCCTCACAGAAACCAGATTTGCTACCCATGCAGAATGCCTGACCTTGAAAATGATCTTGGCACCTAAAAGTTTCTTTAATTCCTGATACATGAGAGGTTCCAGGGATGTGTGATACTTTCAGAGCTTTTGTTGGAAAGGTTTCACCTCAGGGTTTAATGGTATAATGTGTTGAATGATCCGGGTGTCGTAGGTTTTCAGGTCTTGGTAGGATCATGCGAAGACATATTGATATTGTCTAAACAGTTTGAGATAAGCCTTTCTTTCCTCTTTAGATATGTTTTTTCCGAGATTCACATTCTTTGTATTCTTTGGGGTTCTGAGATTTATAGTTTCATGTAGGGGACAAGAGCTGTCGATCTTTTCATTCTTAGTCCCCCTAAAGCATTCTTTCAGGTCAAATATATTTTCTAGATTAGCTATCCCTTTCGGGATGGTGTGAGATTGCAATCTGTCAATAGACTAGCCTATTCAAGGATCAATTTCTATCGCTTGTTCCTGGAATACCTCATCGTCGATGGATAAATCTTTGAAATTGTCTTGGTTAGTCAAAAAGTTTATGATCTTCTCATGTCCTTCAAAGAAATTCCAATTAGAGATATTGTTAGGCACCAATGGTTTATACAGTAGTTCCATAGTGAACCAGGAGTCTTCATAGTATTCTAGAGGTGACAGCCTTGAAGCAACTATGGCTAGGTAATTAGCAAGGATGTTCTATTCTTTGGGGATCGTGATGATATTGAAAACTTCAAAATGCTCCATTAACCTATGCACTTCCTGTTGATAGTTCTTCAGGTGTAGGGAATTGTAGTGTATAGTATTTCTTACTTGTATAATGATAATCTCAGAGTCCCCTAAAAATTTCAATTCTTTGACTTTCAAGTCTATGGATTTCTTTAACCCCTGTACTAGAGCTTCATACTCGATGGTGTTATTGAGGCATTCGAATTCTAGTCTACAAGACAAGAAATAAAGTTTACCTTTTGGATCAACGAGGATGCACCCTGCCCCTGATCCTTCCTGTGATTTAGATCCATCAAAGTATATGGTCCAAATTTGTGAAGGAAAATAGCCCTTTTCTCCTTCCTTATTAATTTCTATCTCTCCTATCTCTTGTTCTGTAGTTTCTAATGTAGGGTCTTGGCAGAAGAAGGTGTCTTCTGTCGGTAAAAACAATTTATTGTGAAAGACCATTTCAGAGTTTTGAGAGAGGGGGACATCGGATAAGAGAGGAGAAACATTTCCAAAGTGAGAATCATAAGAATAATTTCCCAACATGTGGAAATCTGTAGATGAGGGTTCATTCAGGGTTTCTATATCAGTGACCATATGTTTCAGATATCTCTCCCTATCGATTCTGATCATATTCTTGTATCCCTTGAGTGGTAGCCAAAGGTGTACCCAGTTTGTGCTAAAGTACCCATTTAACTTCTTAGACCAATATCAACTTAGGAATAACCCATAGGCCTCTAGGATGTCTACCACGATGATGCCAATCACTTGCGAAAATTTAGGATGTGTCACTATTCTGATCATTACATCCCTAAGTTCCCCCATGAATTTGACCTAGGTCCTATCTAACTGTATCACGTGTTTGTCGCTCTATAGACAAATGACATTTAATTTTCTGCAGATTGACAAGGGCATAACGTTGGAAGATGCTCCTGAATATACCAAACAATTATGGAGATTCATGTTGAAAACTTCAAACTTTAAGAGGAAAGGTGCAACAAAAGGATTCCCTTTCTTATCTTCCGAACAAGTATTCACGATTGGTTTATTTACTAGGTCTGTGGAAGCTAGATCTCTTCCCTGGCCATTGCTATTCGTAGGGTCTTCTACTGAGTTCAAATATTGTAGTAGGAATTCCTTTTGCTGAGGGATTCTATACACGTCCATGACTGCTATGTTCACCCTTAACTTCTTCAAATCTTCAACTATGTTGTAATAGAGTTTGGGCGATTCTCAGGTATGGATGCTTATAGGTTTCATACTTGGAGTGAAAGTTATTTTCGGGGGGTAGGGGGATGTGTTATCTCTTGAATTTTGGGTAGAAGTGATGTATTTTGAGACAGGTGGACCTTTACTGCACGTCTGCACCACCGATACCTCAATAGGTGGTTCTTGAGACTCAAACAGGTCGTCAGAGGGGATGATCAGGTCAGGATCCCATATCAGCATGGCTATATCTTGTGGTGGATCAACCTTTTCCTGGTCAACAATATTTATAACTGAACTACTCAATCGTTTGGTCAAGGAGTATTCGTCTAGAAACCGATTGGCCATCAAATTCATGGCATACACCCATTGAGGGCGGTCTCTTTTAGAGTGGTTTTCCTGATGATACGTACATAAAGAATCAGATGCCACATTCCCTAGATCAATATTTAAGTTGGACGGGGGAGGTTCAATCACCTTGAACGGTAGGTTCCTTTTAAAGAAAGGATTGAAGGGCATCTGGCCTTGGTTTCCTTCCCCTACGTTTCTCTTCATGTCTATGATCTCATTTGATAGTTTCTTAACCATGAATTTTAGATCTTCTGTTTATTCATTACCTTTTTCAAGAGTCTGTTCTTCTTGTTTCCCTGATGGTCTAGTCAAAAGTAGTCCTCTCCTAGGGGGAGGTTGAGATTCTTTCTTAACTAATGAAACCTAGCCTTATTTACACCCTTTCATCTAGAATTCTATCGTTTTGGCTTCTTCAAAATTCTCAGCTAGGGTTAGTTTAAAAACCCTTTTTCCAAACATGGAAATGGAAGATGGGAGAGCATTAGCGTAAAATTTGATTTGCAATTCCTGAGTTGGCTTAGCTTCAGGCTGGAAATTGTTCAAGATAGTCGTGAATCTTTGGTGGAATTCTTTGACTCTTTCTTTTGAACTCCTGGTGGTGGTGAACAACTCAGTCATCAGGGCTCCTGTAGTAGTTTCTTTGACAAATTTGTCTAGAAAATCTTTCTGGAACTTTGTCTAGCTAGTTATAGATCATATCGACAGGTTGAAATACCACGTGGAAGCCGAATTTTCAAACGTATAGGGGAAAATTTTGCATACTGCATCTTCATGTTGGATGTTCATAAGCTTGATATCTAGTATAAATTTATTGATATGATATTTAGGCAATCCAGAGGTTTCAGGATCGAACTTTGGTAGCAAATTCTCTGGATGATGGGGAAGGTTATGAACGAGTCCTGGGAGGGCCAAAGCGTCTCTGGATAGCCAGGGTTGATTGTTCAGAGGCGGGTTCACCCTTTCATCATTATGGTCATTGTTTCCTTCCATATCTTCAAACTATGAATTAAACTCCTCTTCTTTCGAGAATTAGTCTATTTCAGAGACATCATCGACTGGCGTTTCAGGTATCAAATCAAGAGGTTCTTGAATTTTGGTAATTGTGAAATCTATTAAGTCTTCTACCGAGTGTACGAAAACCTCGTCGGGAGTACTAACCACTGGTTTACTTTGTTTTTTTCTTCGAGGGAGTATGGGAGCTAAGGAAACAACACCCATCTGCTGAGCATATGCTCTTATGATTCTTCTGAACTGATTTAATTTCTCGTGAGGAAGAGCGTAAGACATTTCAGGGTGAAAAGGTTCTTCCTTGGGATGGGGTGAGTTACTCATTCCAGGAGTACTCAATGTGTGTGGTTTGTCTTCGGAATGACTATCCATGCATGTGGGTTGTTTTGAATCTATAGGTTGTTTGAAATACTCTGTAGAATATATATCCAACCATTCATTCTCAGGCCCTCCTTCTAGCACCAATTATGTTGATGGGTCTTAAATCACTTGATTCAACAGTAGGAACCAAACCTACCACCGAGGCCCAATTAGAATCGACAACGTTTAATAGTGGAATGGTTCTCTAGATCTTGCGATCTGGCCAAATTATCGATGGGCTTTACGTTTTCTTGTGAAGGATCTTCCTTTAGTTAGGACTATTATCGTTTGTATATTTTCTCTTGGGTGGGACCGATATGAGATGTAAGCCAGTATAAACCAACTTGGCAACAAAAATGGAATTAATATTAACTAAGGGGAAGAGGTTGAACTTGGGATAACCCATTGCTCAAGCATGCAGAAGACAATTTTATACCACAGGCCTAGCACTAATACATTAACCATGTGAGCATCCAATTACTGTCCTAGATGATAACTACCAGAAAGAAAATACATATGCAATGAGATAATGGAAAGAAAAATAATTCATCTACTAGAACCTTTCATCACATAATAACACAATGATTCATCTTCATCATTAAAGCAAAGAACAACAAAACATTGCACCAGATAACTTGACAACATAATTAATTACTCTTACTCATTACAACATCATTCATGAAACATGATAGGAAATAGTTCTTCTCCACATCCAATCACACATGCAGTTGATGAAAATAACTTATCTTTGGTTCAGAAGGACTTCTCAATTCAAATCAGCTTCAAAATAATTCTTAAAAACTAGAAAGAAAGATCTCTTGCAACAACCATTGACCTTCCACTAATTGGTCGATGTCTTTATTTTTAATCTAAAGTTCAATTGAAAACAATGGCTAAGTGTAGTTTAAGCAAAGAAAAATACGCCACGTGGTGTCATCTTCTAACAATTTCTTTAACAATCAACTCAAGATAGTTCTATGAAAGGATGAATTTCTCATACCTGGACCAAATGATAAATAATTCATCGCATGTTTTAGCCCATGGGAACCTATGCTACTCCATCGGAGCTGCATGTATCCCTCTGATGTCAATCATATGAATTCAATATTTCACTAGACTGGAGTTTAACTAATGTAGCGTAGTTCAAGCTCTAATCGGATGGTCCATAAATCGTTGCACTTGCCTTGGTACTGCGTTGGTCATCTTCACAAGATCTTCGACCCACAATGAATCTTGCTTGGCATGCGACTCGACTATGTCACACAAGTCGACAAAGTTGTTGGGGGTGCCAAAATTGGGGAGTCTGATATCCTTCATTGATTTGTTGATTTTTCCCCAGTGTTTCTCGTATCTGACCCATTTATTTTGAATTTATCGATGTGGGTCCTGAGACATCTTAGAACAATACTCGGTTGATCATTTCATGCGATTAAGAATACATTTTCCTAACATCTATATGTCATGTTCTTCTTTGTTTTGACCCTGCTTGAATGCATCAATGTACTTGAGCCTTTCTACTTCTTGTTGCACACTTTCATACCATCGCTCCATGTTCTTGCTTGTTTCGAGTGCCATGAGAGTGTCCTCCTAGAACGCAACTATATTTGCTATAAAAAGGTGCCACTCTTTTGTGAATTTTTTGTAAGATTCTTCAAACTCGCTTCTCATATATACTGTGGTTTGGGTGGATCCCTGGTAGTACTCATCCAGGTGGTGTAAATTTTCTAGTTCCTTCCCAGTGATGGACAACTCTTTTTCGTCTCCTTTATCCTTGTCTAGGGTGGCATCTGAGAGTTTCATCCCCACACCAAGAGACTCCGACATTCAAGAATCAATGGTGTTTATCAATCTCTCCTCTGTAGTGATGAGGATGGAGCAGTCCAACATGATCCTCCTCTTCTTCATGGTTCTTTTGATGATGGCCTTTGTTTTTTGATCATAAGAGATCACATAGAAATCTGCTACCTCATCTACTAGCTCGAGTATCTGATGATCACCCCATGTGAGTGTGTTTCCCAGGTTACCAGTGGTGTATACTTATTCAAGGTCAGGTTCCTGAACTCCCTCATTGTGTTCTGAGGGCTCGGCCTCTACCTGTCTCTTGTCAGGGACCTGAGTATTGAGTAGAGTAGAGACGTTGGGCACAGACTTGTTACTTACCTTCTCATTGGCCATTGAATCGTTGATTTCCTTTTACAGGGATCCTTATTTTGGCTCATCCGGTTCAGGCTCATCCTTTAGATTATGTACTCCGGTTTTCGATCCATCAGGTCCCTTCATTTTGAGGTCACTTTCATATTTTGTTCCCTTTTGTGGGAACTCTTAGGTTTGGACCTTGGGCTTAGGAGAAGAAGCCTTCTCAGGTCCCTTTTCTTCTTGGACATGCACAGGGGTCCTTTGAGATTCTTCCAAGCTCTCACCATCACTATATACATTGATGAACTCAGTCAGAGGATTAGGCGCACTTGTTTCTACTGATACCCAACCTATCTCTGATTGAGTCGTTGTGCCTACCGATGAATTGGTTAGTGGTGTTGTGGATTCAGGGTCATCTGACCCATTGGTGTTATCAAGGTTTATGAAATCGGGGCCACTTGGCTCTGTCGGGCTTTCTTCTGGGCTATGAGTCAGAAGCCTTAGCAACCTGATATTGGGTCCGGGATATCTCGCATCAAACCCATCATCTGCAGGGCATGTTTATACATAAGTGTCCCCCTCTCCCGTGCATTCAAAACCTCAGGGAAATACTTGTTCTGTGCCAGGGTTACCTAGAAAATGTCTGCTATTTGGATGGCTTCTTGAGGGGCTTCCACCGCTTCGAATGGTTTAGATGCTATCCTTTCTTCTTTGGCCCTGAGGATCTCTTGAGATGATTGTTCCAAGGCCATTGTTTGCTCCTCCCAACTCATGGCCTTGAATCTAGTTTCTTTAGGATTAGCCATCCTTTCCACCACCTCATCCCACTCTTGAGCATTTTCGGTGAAAATTTCATCCTCAAACTGGTCATGGGCATAAGGAAAAAATGATGATACCTGTGATGCATGTTTCAGGACCAGACCCTTGGGATTGTGCTTGTGGAAATGGCCAGTCTGGAATCAGAATTCCAATTGACTTAACCCTTCTTGCTTGGCTTGGGTGGTGTCTTTAATCATGTAGAAGCCAATATGAAACCCATAAGGTATGAAGGCCCACTTCTTTTCCTTCACTAAAGTGGTGTTGTAGCCTTGCAAAATGGTCTGATAACAAATTTCCCCTAATACTAATCGACCAGGGACATATATAGTTAACATATGGGGTGCCCCTGTGGCACTGAAAACCCTAATGTAGGTCTTGTGCTCATCTAGATACCAGTGACCCACTTTCAATACAACCCTTTTGGATGCATCCGATAGCCTTGGGCACTCTTTCTTGAACAACAAAGAATAAATGCATGCAATGAAATGATCACATATAAGAGATGATTTCTTGTACCTTTTTTCCCATAAGATGTCGAAGTATACATGGATCTGGGGCTCAAAGGGATGCCAACTTAATTTCATTTCGACAAAGACATTATTGGCACAGATGACGTCCAATAGATACGAGGCCATGTAGAAGGAAGGGGTTTCTCCCTTTGTCGGTGTCTAAGCTTTTCGTATGCAAGTGCTCATCTATTTGGAGATGATTGCACCCTAGTTAAAACCTATTCCAGAAATGGCTACAGTATAATCTAGAGGCATCCATGCCTTTGAAAACATGACACAATCTTTCTCCCCATGCAATCGAAAGAGGAGGGCCATTAGATAGATGTAATGCTCTCTCAGGTTGGCCGTTGGGTACCAACCGGAGGTACAATTGGTGAAATTTTTATCCTCTCTCCACCAGGACACCATAATCTTGTTGGTGTCATGCTTTTGATAGAAACTCAAAAAATATTTAGTGCTTAAATGTTCCTCCAGCTCCCTGAGCTTGTAGTAACTCTGAGATTATACTGGGAGGAAAAACTCGACGCATCCACCGTTATCATCATTAATTAAACATCTCTGTGAATTAGTGTGATCAATAAGCCATTGCAGGAGTTTGATGCAGGGAAATACTGGAGTCTTGCTTGCCACCATGTGAAAATAAGCCTTGCAGACATTCGGGAAAAATTCATCATCGTGTTTTCTCGTATCAGGATCGTTGTGCAGGGCATACTCAAGGGTTTCCTCCTTCTTGATTTTCTTAAATAGTTCTTCCTAGCGAGGGAATATTGTTTTGGTCCCGATGTTCACCTCTATGTCTCCAAAGGTCATAGGATAGATGAAGGCCTTCTTGGTGGCTGTCTTGATGACGAGCACTGGCATTGGAGAAAATTCCAATTGCCTTGCGACTGCTGGGGAGGAACCTTATCCCGCCTCTGGTTCTTGTAGATTTGGTGCCCTTGGGGATTTCCTAGTGGTAGGTTTCTTCAGAGGCATTGTTCCTGCAATTGAAAATGATGCTTTATACATGTGTACAGAGTACCGTTCAACAAAAACATATGAATTGAAGTGTAAAACACCCATAATCTGGTACATACCTGTAGTGCTTGTTAAATTGTTTTTTTAAGACTCACTGGACCTTAGAAGATTTCTCCGAATCGCTCGTCTTGCTCCTCTGGGTGATCCGAACTTATTTGCGCGTAGAATGAGCTCATAAATAATGCATCAAAAGAATATAACGTGAGAGATCCTTCCAGTCGTATCAACCAGTTAATATGAGTAATGGATGCAATTCAAAACAAACTACCATTGAATCTCTACAAATAAATTCTACGTTGGTTGACGGTGGAGGCACAGAAGGAGATGCATTGTATTGGGAGGCTTAAACAATCCTTTTGGTTTACGCATGAATTAGAATCTAATGCATGATCCTGGAATTAATTAACCATTTAAATGCATCGTATATAGCGTATCTTAGAGCTAAAACGTCCCATCACGTCGCATTTCTTAGTGGGCAGGTCGGGGGTCAGCGATACCTTGCGTATGTTTCCATTGGTATCCTTCTTAGAAAACTTCCGATGCTGACGAGTTTCAACGCACGACGTGGGAGGTAACATAAAACTCAGATGGATGATGTCGATGAGTATCGGGGATCGGTGATCGAGGATTTGTTCAAGCACGTAGTTTCTTTGCAGGTTACATCTTCGTAAATCCCTGATGCCGAAAACATTTCGGTAGTTAGTGAATTGTGATATCTTTCCTTTACTCATGTAACACTTACTCTCTTCAAAACTTCCCGACATTGACAAGGGTTAGTCATTGACGAAATTCTTGAGTAGCACCTATTGCGTAATCAACATTGTCATCTGTCGACGACGATGGAGGTCGGGGATCAACTATTTTGGTCCTCTCGGGCAAAATTTGTCATCTCTAATCTTTCCCGATGTTGAATTCCTTTAGCGCGTCGGGGATAAATTTTGGTTGTTAGTTCTTTAATTAAATGTTAGTCTTTGTTAATTCATGATGATTTTCACTTTCCCGAACAAATTTGAAAGACTTAAAATGAAAAATAGAAGATGAGCGAAGGCAACATTTTCATACTAATATTGAATTAGACATTCATAAGAGATCAAGTGGTACCCAAAAAGTGAAATTTGACTTAGAATTTTAGGGTGTGTTGAGTGCTCAACACCATGATAAGACAATAATGATTCATTTTACATCAATTCAACAATGCATCATATACCAATGAAACCACATTGATCCATCTTCATCTATGCATCATGTATCAATGACAACTCATTGATCCATCTTCATCTATGCACCATATCAATGACCTCATATGATCAATCCATTCACATCAAGGAAAATACATATTTCATCAATATACTATGATAAGACATTGTTCATTTGAAATCAATCAAGATCAATCATTTGACATCAAATCTTGCACCTTTGACATCATTCAATCATCCTTTGGCATCAATCAATTCCTTGACATTCATCATTTGAAAACAATCAATCAATTATCCTTTGGCATCAATCAAACAATGAATCCCTTGACATCAACCAGTCACTTGACATTAATCCTTTGACATCGATTAATTAAACCTTTTTCATCAATGACAACATGATTCAACAATATCCCCCTTTGGCATTGATGGAAATACCAACATTGAAGTCAACATGTAGACAAGGCATGCTCTACATCAATAGTCATCAATCACTATCTCTCCACATCAATAATAAACAATCAACAATCACATCAATGTGAATATCTCTCCCCTTTTGACATCAATGGAAAAGGGTCATTCTCCTCTTGGGTCTTCTCCCCTTGCTTGAACTCTCTTTGGGGATGCTCCCCTTGCCTAAATTCCTTTGATCTTCCTCTGAATAATCTCTTTCCTTTTGAACAAGGGATATCACTCTGATGTAATGCTGAAGATACATCACTCATACCCCCCCTATGATCATTGCTCCCCTTGGAATTATGCCTTTGTGCTTTTTATTCAAATATAGGGCTCTTTCCTCCTAGAAACATGGGAAGAAGAATTAATCCCCCTATGGGTATGTCT